>JAWPHD010010845.1:0-89491 GCA_037043455.1 Cyrtodaria siliqua | reverse complement strand
CAGTTATTGCAAATGCTGAGTGGTTGACGTCTTCTACCATATAGAAGGTATGAGTTACCACCCTAAAATAGTAAAACAAATACTCCACGGACATCCAGCAAATGAGACACACTAAATAAGTAGGTGGGTGGGATGAATTAACCATCGACTTTGAACGGTTTTGACGCTTAAATCTCAACGATTTTCAATTTAAACGAAGTTATACCAGATGTTATCAAACATATTATAAAGTAGAAATGCATATAATTGTTTACTAAAATAGCAAGTACAGAGATAATCTTATACAAATGTGTTATACATGTGTCTATATTAGGCTATACGATTCAACAAAGCCGAATCTTGGTCCATTGTATCGCTAAATTGTATTACAAGTTAACAAAGCGGAGTAGACCAATATATGCCCCCGACCATACATTTTGTATTTGTATGGGATAGCTCATAAGATATTATAATATAGTGTGCCTAAGACACTAGAAGAGTCAGTTTAGGTTTAGCTAAGGGCTCGGTAGGCTGTAGGAGTCTAGCTAGGATCTCTCTATGAGACAGATGTAGGAGTCTAGCTAGGATCTCTGTATGAGACAGATGGTTTTGAGACTTTGAAGTAGTCGGACGGTATAATTTGCGTCTCTATGGAGACAGTTTATCGTTAGTCCTGATATTTGAGAGGACCTTACGCATGTTACGGGCAAAAAAAAATCTAGTTAAACTACTGCGCGGTATAATACGGCGCCGGAGGCAAATTATAGGGTCGTATATAATGTTTGTTTGTTTGTTTGTTTGTTTGTTTGTATGGTGTTTTACGTCATCTTCAACACATGTAAGGTTATATATGACGGTCGATTTTTTGTGGTAGAGACAGACCACCCACTTTTCCTGAGTAGAACCAGTACTGTACACCTCCCGCCATCGATAAGAATCGACACTTCCTCACTTACAGGTCGAACTCCCAGTGGGATTCGAACCCGCAGCGGTGAGAGGCGAAGGTTTACAAAGCAACGTCGTTAACCATTCGGCCACGGAGACGCTATATAATGTTGAATTACTTAGCGAGGTGTGTGTTTGGACATTTAATGGCACTTACATGATGTGACAATATAATAATCATTTAAACGGACACAAGACAATCTTTGAAAAAGTTTGTATCAGGAATAAAATTCGCATATTGATTCATTTATCCAGAATCATTTTGACTTGAAATTGCTTACATATATGTTAAATACCATTTTGAGTTTTCAATTTTCCTCTTTTATTATATTCTACGATAATTTGAGGTATATTATTTGTATATTATAATAAACAGTTAGTAATATGCAAAAACAATTATCTTTTACTATTCCTATAATCAATATTATTGATTGAACAAATGCAAGTTATGTAGAATATTAACGGGACGCCGTGAGTTTTTAAAAAATAAAGATTGCCGTCTGTCCCTTTAAACTAAAAGGACTTTTGTTGTGTTGATTAAACATATTGTATTAACAAACATTAAACACATTTTATATCATACACTTATACATTTACATGAATTACATAACTAAATATAAAATCAGGAATGAAATTCAGAAGTAAGTAGACAAGTAGACAATTTATATATGTATATGTTCATGCGTGTGACAGTATTTTATTAAAGCTGTATAATGTGAATACAGAAGAATTGAGCTAGAATGGTTGATGACAGCAACTATAAACATATATACATCTATACACTAAATGTGATCAGTTTACTGTCACTTCCAGATCAGACTACACCAATTGCCGATCAGACTACACCAATTGCCAACCAATCAGCGGGCAGGGAAAATGTTCCAGGATAAATTCGGAGCTATTACACAGAATTTCTTAATTTTGATTGGTTGACAAGGTAAACAAACCAAAAAATCTTGCTAAAAAAAATAATTCAACTTGAAGAATACTTATATCATACATTTGTGCAATGTATTCAAAATGTGTTGCATAATCAAAAAAATAAGTATATTTTACATTTTTCTCATGTTTCTACATGCAAGTAGGTGGGTCAGTAGCATCCAACCCAAACAGCTTTTTCAAAACATACTCAGTTTGTGTATGTTATTTTTGGATAAAACTAAGATAGGTCTTTTAAAACAAGTAAGCAAAAATATAGCTTTTTGTATGAGGGAAACTTAGTACAGAGCTTAGAGCTATAATGTATGTCTATGGAAAATGAATTGGTGTAGTATGACCTCCAGCACACGATAGCGAAGAAGAGTCGGAATGGGAAATGACGTTTTATTAACTCATAATTAACACAGTGGTTGTCTAGGATGTGTAGATACACGAATGTTTCAAATCTCAGGTCTGACTCCTGAGTCCAAAGGTCAAGGTCAAAAGGTCAAATTCAGCAAATGGAACATTTAAAGGGACACTGTCCATAACTTTTAGCTTATAAAACACACACTAATTATGTTCGCAAACATTACACACTAAACATTATTGAATATTTACTAATTAAAAGCAAGATTGTTTAACGGAATTCAATCGCGGTACAAAAAAAAAGTAAATCCGCTTTGTGCGTTTGAACTCGCAGCCCAAACTAAAATTACACTCACCGTAATAATAGTGTGCGTGAGCGTAAAGTGGTCGGCAACGCTCCCAACTGAGCTAAGCGGGCTATACATATTTCGCAATACATACTGTGGTGATAACATAATGCGCTAATGGAAGTCACGTGATCGCGGAAAAGGTAAATATTGTGGGTCCCACTTTATTTACATATTATAATTAAAACTTTTTTTTTTCAAACTCACGAATGTATTCCTACATACTTCTTAGGGTCTATCCTCATGTTTTCATGTATACATTTCACTGAATAAAAATCAGCCAGTTATTTGGTTATGCTCAATATCTGCTTACTTACGGACAGTGTCCCTTTAAGCTAGTTTTCAGTACGTTTTTATGAAATGTCTGGCATGCTATCAGTTATGACAAACAAGTACAAGATGGAGCGAGTTGTGATGTACGGCTCCTACTCCCCCGGGGAGATGACTTACGGTAATATAGAATCAGCATGCACTTTTATTGCTTCCTCGTAACTTAAACTCCTCCTATATCAATCGAAGTAGAGTTTTCATATTCGGCACGGTGGCTGAGTATGGCGTTTAGATGACAATGAACGTTTGGAATCTGGAGTCTTACTCCCAGGTCCAGAGATCGAGGTTAAAAGGTCAAATCCACCAAAAAGAACATTATAGCCAGTTTTCAATTTGTTAATGGAATTTGTTAGCATTTTGAATTTTTCCCGTGAAACCCATCACGTGGTCCCGCCTTAATTCCATTAAGCGATGGGAAAGATAGCAGGATTTTATAACCGATAATTCGACAATAAAATAAGTTTAAAAACATTTTTATCGGCGTAGCTATGTATACTATGTATACTATATGATATACAAACATAATCTATAAAACATCTATATTTTAAGCTGTTGCCCTTGATTTATGTAAGTGTATATGGCCAGCAAATTACATTTAAGACTTTACCTCTCATCTCTGCGTTCAGTTCTTATGCAAAGTCCAAGCCACACCTTTAACTATCTTAAAACAAACGATTATCCCGGCGATAGCTAGAAGACAATGGGTTTTATAGCAAACATTACGCCCAAATCATTATTTCCCCCGTTCAGTCCGTGACAAACGTGGCTAAATCTACTGTATTGAATCTACACGACAGGCCCCTTATACAATTTTGCCGTTTAAGGAAAATATACCTATACGTTTACATGCATTAGCACAAAACTAAACTTATGACACGGCCTCTCTGGCGGCCACTTAAAATGTGCACGCTTTTACGTGTTACATGAATAGATCATGAATATTGTGAAATTGTTTCAACTCGAACAATAGATTTTGGGTGTAACCGATACAAGAGCTATATACGACCAGTACGCTCTACCCGTGACATTTTGTGACACCTTGACATTACGTTCTGTATTAACAAAATATCTATCACGCTTTGGATATTACTATTGAACGTGGTTGCTACGCGACGAAAGGTATGGCAGCAAGTATTATTTTACAGTGCTTATGGTAGACCTATCCATTCTTGACATGATATTCCCTCTCAACAATCACGACAGAAATATGATATATAGCTATAACCTTTTTATACAGGGTGTATAATAGTAAAGAAGCGGGGGAAATATCAGGTGAGGATCAAGGAGCTCAGTTCTTGGGTTTAGTGGGGGTGGGGTGAATTCTTGAGTGGAGGGTAGTGGGGTCCGGGAGGATGTCTCTCTATCCTGATATTTGTTTGTTTCCTATATGGCATTTGATGAATTTTGGTGCATTTTCCGAATAATTCGTCGTGAATTCAAATAATGAACAACCTTATATGGAAGAAGATTGATATAAAAAGGAAAACCCGTTTTGAAGGAAAAACAAAACAAATAAATTTAGAATTACAAACGATTTTCAGATTCAGCAGCAAAAACAATAGACAGTCCGCCCGCATCTGTTTGTAACTGATTTCAAGATGAAGTAAAAAGCATAAAAGATGATTTGTTAAATAAATACTCTGTATATGTTTGTTTTAAATTAGTTCCCCATAAGTGTTTGCTAACTTCCATTTTACAACCTCCCGCCCTGCCAAAACATTCTGCTCCCAAACAAATTTCGTTATTTTTTCGCCACATTGTTAGTTAATTCATCTGGAACACAGAAACCAATATCTGATATTTACGTCGAAAGGTCAACACAACGTAATTTGATCGCCAGCTCATAATTGAGTTTGGTTGACGATGTAAGAGGCACTTAGAGAAATAATTAACGGCTTACAACTATAAATATACTGAGAAAAACCCTTTTTCCAGGTATTTTGGGGAAAAGGACCCTTGTAAATCGGGGAAATTTCTATCGTAAAAACGACCAAATTGGATTTTTTTTCCATCGATAAAATGGCCAGTTGAGAATTGTTTACGTCAACATAGTGTAAGTTAAGGCCCGGTAAAAGCCTAAAAGTATTATTAGGAACATTATTACATCAATATACCATGTTAGTTGATTAGTATGTAACATAAGGGATGTATCAGTACAACATACATGTTTTTTTGAGATTGGGAATATTTTCAATAATTGGGGGATAAAAACTATTCTGCTTTGGGAACGGGTCCGTTTTTCGGCCCCGTGGGACACCTAGAAAACCCCATGAAATACACTGTTTCATCTACGCAGGTCATATAAAATGAAAGTGTATGAACAATAAACGGTGACCTTTACATTAAACTCATGTTCAAGCTCAAATTTAAGTTCACTAGTGACCTTGAACTTATTTTGCTGTCACACTGACCGTTGACTTAACGATCTGATAATTGAAGTGGATTTTATAGTCGCACCAACAGCTAAGGTCATATGGCTACTTTCCAGCTTCCATTGGTGGAGAAAGACCACAGGTGCCCCTCCGGGCAATTTTCGTGCAAGGGCGGGCACCTGGGTAGAACCACCGACGTTCCGCAAGCCAGCTGGATAGCTTCCTCACATACAGATTCCTAGAACGATCTGATCAACAAAGGGTAATCTGCTATAATATTACAGGAATACAGCTTGGATGTGGAAATAAAGTTCATGAAAATAGATCAAGTATTGTGCAAATTTGGTAAATATAGTATTTCACTATATTGGCTGTACCAGCACTAAAGGTAACAATTCCGCTAAAGGTAACAATTTCAACGCTAAAGGTAACTGTCACAAAATAATATTGTATAGAGCGATTTGTCTGTACAGTTCACTTGTAGTTCTAAGTGACACGTTGTTTACGGCATGCGTTTATCTTGTGTTCTTTGTCAATACGTCCGTGGCCGAGTGGTTAACGTCTCTGACTTGAAATCACTTGCCCCTCACCGCTGTAGGTTCGATCCCTCAGGGGCCTAGGAATCTTTATGTGAGGAAGCTATCCAGCTGGCTTGCGGAACGTCGGTGGTTCTACCCAGGTGCCCGCCTGGGCACGAAAATTGCCCGGAGTGGCACTTGGGGTCTTTCTCCACCAGTGGAAGCTGGAAAGTCGCCATATGACCTTAGCTGTTGGTGCGACAATACAATCCAATTCAATTCAATTCGAAATTCTCAATACGTTCCCCGTTTGCACGGTTTTACGGGATACACGGACATTGTAACTCATTACCTAAGTAAAAGGAAACGGCTGAGAGTTGTAAATACAGTTCATACGCGCATTAATGTTCTTGTAAAATGTATAGTTACGTTATTTTTCATCTTGCTAAAGGGTAGAATATGTAATGGTCCCTCCGTGCCAGGTATCTAAGTTATTTTGTAACCATGGCCAGCTCGTGGAGGCGTGCATGACAACCGGTTTGGGCGTGTGGGTTCGTATGCAATGACAATAGGGATAATCACATCGACGTCCTATATTGTGTATCCCACTCTAGACGATGTCCGACATAATATACATATACTTTTGTACATATGTGTAAGTAACGAAGTGTTCTTCAGAAATCATCGGCCGTTTCAATTTAGTTTTTAGAACATAATACCATTGAGAATGAGCCCTCAGGTACTGTTGCCAGATTGCAGCTGGGGAAATAATCAACCTTCCGAATCACGGCCGTTTTCATGCACATTATTCTTTTAGTTTAAACATTTTTATTTTACATCACTTGCGAAATAAGTTATTGCAACTTAGATTAATCCCTCTCGATGGCTTCCTGGGTAGAACCAGTACTAAGCATTGTGGATTAATTGTCTTGCTCAAGGATAAATAACACATTATTCAAACTTCTGGGCAATAAACATTCGTGGGGGTGGGGATTTGATTTTGTGGTTCGGATCAACCTCGAAATCCACGAAATTAAATCCCCCAGGAATATTAATGATTTCACAGTATGTGAAAATCGTTTATGCTTTTTATTACACAAAACTGTATTCATGGAGGCATCCATCTTTTACTGTAATGTTGCTTCCGGTACAAAACATTTTACGTTTGCATTTAACGATTACGTTTGAGCAGTCAGATACACTGACATTGCACATTAACTATGTGGGAGATAGTAACAATATTCTAGATTTAATATAATGAAATATTGAATATCGTTAAATTATATAATGACCGTTTTATATTAGAGGCATTTGTTTAACGTTGAGAGGTGATACCTGTCTTATATTCTGATACATATGAATAGTATTATAAGATCATTGATAACATTGCTAAATGACAATGGTTCACAAAGATATATATTTTAGATAATTTGTGTAAAGTATAACGATGATTGTATACGATTGTTTGGTTTATGAACCGGCGCCTAAAAGTGTGTATCATTACAGCCTAAGACTCCAGGTGTGGAGCTAAGCCCTCTGGGTTTGTAAGCCCTCTGGATGTATCCATCTCGATGAAACCAGCAGGTGTATAACGTTATGAGCAGTGGAGACGGGACAAGGCACTCGTGTTTGGTCCTCATCAAACCTCAGTGGAGGTCCATTACATCATAACCTTATTGAAGTTCGATCATCATCATATCACCAACATCAACGCTAATTGGAGTTGCGAACCGTATTCATCACCTCGCGCGAGTATTAGTATCATGGAGTTACCTATCTTTTGTTAATTGCTCTGTAACTTTACTGATGATTAGATAAGAAACGTCATCAACATTTACATTTCGAGTCATCTATAGGCAGTAGATTGTGTCACTACATTCGATACAGTGCTAACACGTCTTATACGTTAATATAACATTATTTTTTCATCTTTCATCTGTGCTGTGTATTCGCTTGTTTTTATTTGATAATTGTATATAGTTAACATATTTTAAAAGTTGCATTGAACTTATGTAAATGCAGTCACCGACACTGAGTCTTTCCTGAATTGTCCCGACCACTCATGGCCATACTGTGACAGTAACTCATGGCCATACTGTGACAGTAACTCATGGCCATACTGCGACAGTAACTCATGGCCATACTGCGACAGTAACTCATGGCCATACTGTGACAGTAACTCATGGCCATACTGTGACAGTAACTCATGGCCATACTGTGACAGTAATTCATGGCCATACTGCGACAGGAACTCATCGCCATACTGCGACAGTAACTCATGACCTTACTGCGACAGTAACTAATCGCCATACTGCGACAGTAACGTGTGGCCATACTGTGACCGTAACTCATCGCCATACTGTGACCGTAACTCATGGCCATACTATGAAAGTAACTCATGGCCATATTGTGACAGTTACAACCTCCGCTAAAGGTAACACTCACCTCTTCCACCAAAGGTAACAACGCTTATGTTAAAGGTAACAACTTTTCAGATCGACGCTGAAGGTAACAACTATTTACGCTAAAAGTAACAACATTGTTCAACCACTTCTGCTTCAATGGACACTGAGTTAACACGTTATGTTTAGTGAATATAGCACCTGATTCAAACATGTAACATGTAGCCGTGGGCGTACAAAATGGTCGATGGAAATTGTAATAGAGTGAAATGAGAACAAAACATATTGATTGCCTTTGATGTGTCATTTTTTTTATTTTATGAATTAATCATATAATATCAACGTAACAGAATCGAACGAAATAGTTTATTTATAGATTGTACTCCTCCAGTTTTAGACAAGAAAGCCATTAAATACAAATACGCGAAGTGCACAAAGAGTTCAAACTTGGTGGTTTCTTGAGCATTTTGGTAACGAAAGCATAATAAAAACCAGGCATAGTATATTATATAGAGTGGAGTCTTGGTGTGGAGTCTTGGAGTGGAGTGGAGTGAATAATTGGAGTGACATTTTGGAGTGACCTTGGGGTCAAATTTGGAGTGAATATTTTGGAGTCAATTTTTGGAGTCTAAATTTGGAGGCATATTTTTCTGTACAATTAATAACGTTTTAGAAACTAATAAAAAGTTCCGACTTATCTTTTTTTGTTATGTTCGTATGTTCTTAATGGAGTGAATATTTTGGAGTCAATTTTGGAGTCAAAATTTGAAATCTTATTGTTTCCCTTACTTTTTCGTACAATTAATAACTTTTTAGAAACTAATAAATAGTTCTGACTTTTGTTCTTTGTTATGTTTTTTTGTTCTTAATAGGGTGAATATCTTGGAATTCATTTTGGAGTCTTTACAATTAATAATTTTTTAGAAACTAATACATTTACTTGAGTTACTTCAGTCTCTCTGGTACGACTGTCATAGCCAGCTGTCTGTGACAAGTATGTGTTAATTGGACTTGACTGACGTATTGGAACTATGTATACCCCTGACACTGGATGTCAGACAATTTGACATCTGTAATGAGGGCGGCGAAAAAGAAATCATCAGTGATTAATAGAAATAAAAACAAACATTTTACTGTTATCGGTCATTTTCCCTGTCCGAACCCAGGACAATGTTTACTTTATCTCTCAAAACAGTGGTACATTAACTGATTCGTACTGGCAGGGTGGTGGAAGCTTATTTTCACATGACTATCCTAGATTTTCTAATAAGACCAGGTTATGATTCCTTTTCCAATGAATTAAGTATATAGACGATCTTACATGATTATTATTGTGTATTATGTGTTATAGTGTATTATTGATTTTATCCAAAGAATTTATACTCGGTTACGAATGTAAGATTCTATATATCACAGAAGTAAATGAAAAAATCTAAGTCAATAGAAATATCTGCCTGCCTGCCTGCCTGCCTGTCTGTCTGTCAGAACACACTTTCGACGACACGTAATAATTTCACTTACAATTTGTGCCAATTTACATTTTTTACGGCGGCAATTTGTAAGAGAAATTTAATGATTGAATTATTCAATATTTTAATCTTCCAATGGGGTGTGAAAAACATTTGGTGAGTTTAAAATACTGCAGCCCAAAGGCTTCTTGTTAACTTTAATTTAACCCTTAGCCCGTTATGAATGTATAATGGTAATGTAATTTGGATCATTCCATTTATGTTACAAAGGGGTGTTTTGGGGGAAATGACTGATAAGCAGCCGGACATTGTAAACTCTGATCAGCCTGCGAGTTACTCTGGTTTTATAATGGGCGCAAATGCTATTGTAGTCGCCCATAGTAGGACAAGGGTTATTTTTCATACTCAATTAAAAATGGTAATATCAAATTCAATCCTTCTATTTACAATGTTTTTCAAAATTTAGGAATGCAAATTCATGTATTTGTGGTAAAAATAGTGTTTTTAAGCTTCAAAACATAGTGTTAGAACATTTTCACCAGCTTAGAGTTACAACTGTTCCCAAAGGGTACTATTGCAGTGTTTTTTTTATGCCTAATTTGGGGCCGAAATTCGGCCCCATTCACAATGCCAAAAAGTATCCTTTTTTCACAATTATATCCAAAAAATTCACAATCTGAAAAAAATAAATAAATAATAATAATAATAATAATAATATATAGACCAGTAAGGATACTTCAAAACTAGTCTGTTTTTACCAAAAACAAAACTTAAAACCAAGGGATATTAAACTGTGAAAATAAAAGTGAAAAAAGTTTATTTCTCTTTTGTTATAATATTTCACAATTTTCACAATTTCTAGAAAAATGCCGCGATTTTTCACAATGGCATGGGCACAGGCTGCATTCACAAAACACATAAAAAAAACACTGTATAATTGTGAAACTCTGGCAAGCGATAATGTGTTGGAACATCGATGTTGCCAGCATTGCACGCATCGTAACTTACGGCAATTAGCGCGTGAAAGTCAAGAGCATAAGATAGGTTGTAACATTTAATTTTCACCAAAAACATTTATTTGAAACAAACCTATTATCATTTCATAATGGGAATTTTCACAATGAAATTAACATTGTTTACATCACGTGATAAACTTTCTTTGACATGAACAGAAAAGTGCACCAATCACGAACGAGTATACATTGCACAACCAATATGACTTTACTACGCGAATATTTTGACGTTTCCTGTCACATTGAAAGTAAATAGAGCTTGTAAATTCGTATGCAATAAAATTTAGAATTTATCTGTATATTAAAATGGAATTAATAGCTGATGCTATTAATCACTATATGTTAGGTTAGCAGAAAAATAAACTGAAGAAGAATTTCCCTCAATAAGAAGAAGTACTTATTCGTATACAAAATCATTTATTTTTTCAGTTTGTTCTATCATGTTCTGTACATTAAAGTATCAATATTTGTTATGTTCAGACAAAATGGGTTTTGAGATTGTGGTAATAATATTATAAAGTAACACATACAACTATTGAATGCATCTCCAAACTATGTATCTGTTTATGTTGTTCTGAATGTGTCATTATTATAAACTGGCATGTTGGTGTCTATATTAAAACAAGTTAGCCATAAATTTATTACGTTTTCTTTTAAATCCTTCACATAAATTTGTTCAATTCAATACATATGCTTATTTTAATTATTCATCTGTCTAGCACATGCAGTGCTGAAATCCCATCAGATTCTTTAGGAGGTGGTGACCTGCTTTGACATGTTGACTCAGGTCAACAATCTTGGAACCCATTACAGTCCTACAAACATATCTAATACTGAGCGAGATGCTCTGCTTATCAGCTACAGCGATCATTGGTAACTGTAATGGCCATAAATCTCACAACCTGCTGAGCTGACCAAGTCTTGAGAAGCCCTATCTAATTTCTTAATGCTAACCATAATTAGAATATTAATAACCGAATAACCTAATAATAATAATAATAAACTACTAATTCAGCAAGATGCGAAAAATAAGAGTCAGTAAATTATAATTACTAGTACATTTTCTATTTTAATTCTCAAGTATCCTAATTTAAACTCAGAAAATCTATCTTAAGTTCAATTGTAATTATAAATTATATTTGTAATACATGTTAGTTGTTACACTACCAATTTTGACACATGATTTTTACATAATTCGCATATGATACATATTATATGATACTTATATAAAAGGAGCAGTACATGTACATGATTTTTTCGATAAAACCTTTTATATACGAATCATATAAGTATCATATGAGAATCGCAAAAAAAAAAGTTTTTCTCATGAAATTTATATAAAAATGAATCTTTTAAAAATGACAGTTTGTGAGTTTATTCCTAAATTATATGAAACCTCTATTATATAAATATCATATGGAAAATTTTATATGCTAATTATATGTGTCTCCTTTTATAGAAGAATCATGATTCTCATATGGATTATATGCATATGATTATTATATATGAAAAATGGCTTATGTATATCATAAAAGTTAATCTTTCCAAATGTCTGTTTGTAGAATACATTTCTAGAATTAAAACATAAAATCAGTTTTCTATAAGTTTTCATTTGATTTGCAATGAACAAATCAACTTTAAAATAATGGGTAAAAGTGGCTGAGAGGAACTAGAGGAAAGTTTAAAATAATGTTTGTATTTTAATTTTTGTTACAGATTGTTCTGGTTGCAAAATGACCTTCTTAATTTCTGCTTTAAAGGAATTAAAAATAACTATGATGTTTCCAGAAAATGGATAACATTTAGTGATCTAACAGAATATTTAAACAGCAAAAGACTTCCACAGAGACTAAAATTAAAAAGGAAGAGACAAAAATGTCCATTAAGTTAGTGGAAAACCTGTTTTCAGTATCAAAAGTGTTATCCTTTTGTTTTTTGCTCATATTGGAAATTATGATCTTTTTGCTAAAATTTCGTAACAATTTTACTAGTAAACCAGACAATCAAAACTCGCTCAACTCTGTTAAAAAATAAATACACTGCTGACTCCAAAGCACAATTCCTAACTAGAGATGATTTAATAGAAAATGTTTTAATAGAAGAAAATTACAATTTTGAATATAGGTTATAAAAGTGATTTCTCAGTAGAAGAATGGAAGACGATTTGCTTGTTTGAAATTCATTTTGTGTGGACACACAATATTGACTTAGCCACAACGAGTTATGAAAGTTATGAAGCATGCTTAAAAAAAACTTTAACCAACAATGTTAACAATGAAAAACTTGACGAAGTTCTTTTGTCTCTAAAGTAAAGGTCATGGTTACTGGTGAATTGGGGCTTATTGAAAGGGTAAGGGCATACCCCAATGAATGTTCATACACAGTTTCAAAGCAAATGACAGTATTGGAGATATATGCCTTGGAAAAAACTTTAACCAAATGTTGACGTCGCCGTTACCACTGTCAGATAAGCCAAAGAGCATCTAGAGTAAAGCATGTCTGTTTTTACAAAATGGCGAGACACATGCATCTTCGAAACTATGCAGATTTTGAGCTACATGTGTATGTTGTTAGATGTGTATGGTGTTAGAAATAAATCTTTCCGAGACATTTTGCAGATAATGACAGAAATGCGGAATTCATAAATTCGAGGAAAAAAATGCTTGCTTTTGCGTTATATTATTAATTATAATTCAGTGGCAGTTGTGAAGCTTTAAGTTACTTGTTTAGCAATTTATTTGTTTCCATCATTAGATTTGATTGCCATACGAGCATAATTCCATCATTAGATTTGATTGCCATACGAGCATAATTCTATTTTCATATAGATACATTTTCACTTTATCACATGAGAAATAGTTATGTTTCAACATAAAAAAATACTAAAGTGACCCTCACATGTTTAATCTGTTAACTTAACACTGCACTGTCCCTATCTTCACTAATTACTCATGTCCCTACTGTGAGGCCTTGACCACAGTATGAACTTTAGATACCCAGACAATATAACCTCAAAAGATAACAGTGATTATCTTAATGGCTCTTTATTGGTCTGACCTTGCACCAAGGGACCAATTTATCTTCGGCCAATGATTCAAAGCTAATAAGTCCTAGTCCTGTTTTATTGAATGCCTATTAAATAAGGTAGTTGGTCAACTTAATTGCCGCATATTGTTTACAAATGCAGGGGTCAACCACAATATTCCAGAACCTGGATTAAAATAATAATTATTAGTTGTTGAAATTGGGTAGCTTAATAGACACATGCATTTTTAAGAAATTTATCAATTAATAAATAATTGCATGTGCAAATGAAATAACTCAAGTAATGGTATTAGTTTCTAATAAGTCAATTGTAAGGACTCCAAATTTAGGCTCAACAATTGACTCCAAAATATTCACTCCATTAAGAACAAAAGAGCATAACAAAGAACAAATCGGAAGTGTTTATTAGTTTCTAAAAAGTTTACAGAAAAATATGACTCCAAATTTAGACTCCAAAAATTTACTCCAAAATATTCACTCCAAATTTGACCCCAAGGTCACTCCAAAATGTCACTCCAAGGTCACTCCAATTATTCACTCCACTCCACTCCAAGACTCCACACCAAGACTCCACTCCATATAATATACTATGCCTAAAAACCAGGGGCAGATACAACATGTTTGTTTAGGTGTGTGTGGGTTGATGGGGTGAAACTTTGAAGGAAAACAAAGTTTTGCAGACAAACACAACATAATAATATGATAGTAAAACATATATTGGCATCTCGAAATTACGACTATGTCCATCTTGAGTTTGTTCTTATTTCATAGCACGCCAGGAGTGTAGGTTGCACGCCTTTTTAGTTCGACTATTCATTTAAAAAATAAGAAAGCTTATGTAATCACGTCGTCGTCGCCGTCGGCGTCCCACATCAAGGCTTGCTTGTAAGCTGTGTTTACATGTCTATATCTCTTACATTTCTTATCCTAGCACAACCAAAATTGGCCAATGACTTCCTTATAGCATTATCTTAAGGGTTGCTTAAGTAATTTTGGTTCTTGTAACCTCTGGGCTCCCATGGAACCCAAACTCTGATAGCCCTTAAAATGTGTCTCATTTCACATCAAATTTTGCTCCCATGGAACCCAAATTGTGATGGCCCATAAAATGTGCAATACAGGCAAATCAAGTTTTGCGTGTAAGCTGTTGTATATATCTATAATTTTGGTTTGGGATTTCTTATAGCATTATGCATCTTATGCACACTTCACCCAGATTGGGGCATGGGCTACATCCTCCGCCCCTCCCCACCCCTACTCCCACCCCCAACCTGATATTTTTAATTTTTTTTTTTTTACGTGTTGGTTTGGTCAATTCATACACATATAGCTATGTTGCGCCCCACACACCCTACCCCCACCCACAACCACTGCCCCACCCACCCTCTACCCACACACTCGAAACACGTTTTTTTGTGTTTTGTTTTTTACATATTTCTGTGTTGTTTTAGTCAATTCTTACACACATAGCTATCTTATGCCACCCCACCGTCAACCCACACCCCACCTCTCGGAAGCCGAATTTGTTTTCTTTTCTTTTTTTCCATTTTCCATCCAATCTCCCCCACCCCCATCCCCCACCATCCCATACCACCCTACCCCACACCTGTAACCCGATTTATTTTTACGTATTTCTGTGTTGTTTTGCTTTATCAATTCTACACCTAAAGCTGTGTTGCGCAACCCGCCCCACCCACCCCCACCCCACCCCCATTGGTTTATGGGCTTCCCTTACATGGAGGACAGTGGGAGGGGAATATTGTTTTCATTTGATCTTTCATTATTTGGATATTTAAATTTTAATTTGAACGCAATCATTTACATATAAAACAATTTAGATTAAAGTCAGATACATGGATGAAATATCAATTAAAAAAACTGAAATGAGGCCACAATAAAAAATGCTAGATTCTCATCCCCTGACCTCCCTATGTTGCCTTTCGACCACAAATTGCTCACAAATTATACTATAATTTGTATGAGATTCTAACAATAATTTTATATCGGCCCAAGTTTCTATACTCGCCCAGCCCCCCCCCCCCCCCCCCTCCCACACACACACACACACAACCCACCCCAGCCCACATTGTGTTAGTCTTGTTTTCCGATGGTATATACTGCCTATATAATGTATTATTCTTTGACAAATCGAATTGTCGAGCTGCGCTGTTCTCCGACAGCTCTTGTTTGCGATACATCTTCGTCAATTTACCAAATTCGCACATGTACGTCAGATATCTTTATCTATGCCTGGAAAATTCACGAGATAAATATAAAAGTCAGAATATTAATCAAAGGACTGAAGGTCCTGAGAGTCGCCAAGATTGAACAGTTTGTCTTCTTGGTGAGGTTAAAGGTTATGTTAAATTTTACAGGTGTGGCGTATTAAAATGAAATGTTGATGCTTAAAACATGAGATTTTTTTTGTACCGAAAAATGCTTGGGACGGAATTATTTTTTGCAACCGCGTCGGTTTTGGTTTTCGAGTGTATGTCAGTGCTCACAGGCAATTATTTTAAGAGCCAGGGCTTGTTGCTTCTGAAAATGGACAGGCCCTGATTTAAAATGGACAGGCCCTGATTTAAAATGGAAAGGTCCAATATTTTTTCTTATTGGAAATTAGTCTTTATTCGCTTTTATACCACACATTTGTTACATATGTAGTATTCAAACTCTGAACCTCCTGACTATCTTTTTCTTTTTGCTACCACTTTATGCTCCTAGTCAGTGGACGTATTTACTACTGTGTTTGAAATAAGTTGGAATGGAATATTACGTAGTAATTTATAACCGATGCAAAGGAGAGTAGTAGCACTTTTTGCCAAACAATAATAATCAGAGCCGATTTGGTGAAACTGGAGCCAAGTTTTTAATCAGGTTTTATTAGACTATCAGGGCCTCCTGTGGCTATATTTTCCTTTTTGTCACCATTTTCTACAAGTTAAAGAATTCAGGAGCCTAGACTAGAAAGCATTTAGTAGGATTCCAGGAACTCCTTACACCTTAAATAATGAATAGAAATATACTTTATATTTGTATCTATACATATATATATATTTTCCACCAACATGTATTTGTAAAGGACAGTTTTTCTTATTTGATAATGTGAAAAAAAAAAAATCAAAAAAAAAATCCGAAATTATGTTCCATCCGAACTGTGTATTTCAGAGTACCCATGGGTCGAATATGAATCGAGATTTTTTTTATTGCTTACTTTATGTTTTCATACCTGATATCGTTAGACAGAATGTAAATAGACGCTCCTGGATCTGTTTACAATCTTGCAGTAGCTATCCGTTTAGCTTCACAAAGCCCGAAATTCATTTTGCAAGCCGTGTTTACATTGTACGAAAATCAATAAAATGGCCGCGTTTACTTTTACTATTCGTAGTCTGCGCAGGTTGGGTGGTACCAAGTAAGAGTTTGCAGCGTGTTGTTGTTGTTCAATTGTCAATTTACCGCTAATTGGAGCGCACCTCCAGCAATCGGTCGTACTTTTCTTTTGTTTTGGAATGAAGACCATTATTTCACCATTATTTCTAGCAAATAAAACGCAAGTAAAAAAAATAATGTGTTTATATGTTGTTATTTACACCACTATTGGTAAAATGTATTGTTTCATAAAAATGTATTAATGCGCCTAATATTTCGGTAAACCTACAAAAAAGACATGTTTATACTGTATACAATTACAATTATTTCACAATCAGTAGTTATATTACTCGGTATACATAACGTTCATGTCAGTCACCTTATCAAATTAAGTTGTATTTGAAGCAGTTAAAGCGAACTACATTGCTTACAACGGTAAAGCGGCTCATCCGTTTTTGGTGTATTAATGCGCATTATATTTCGGTAAACCTACAAAAAAGACATGTTTATACCGTATACAATTACAATTATTTCATTATTTCACAATCAGTAGTTATATTACTCGGTATACATAACGTTCATGTCAGTCACCTTATAAAATTAAGTTGTATTTGAATCAGTTAAAGGAGACTACATTGCTTACAACGGTAAAGCGGCTCACCCGATTCCAAAACTCACTATTCAGAAATTGCACTATATACATATATACACGATCCCATAGAGTCAAAAAAATAGCATCTACTTGTGTTATGCGATTTTCCCATCACATAAAATCCCCAAATTCTGGGAATAGTCGCTTTGGTCAATTGGCGAGCACATTACATTCTTCAATTTTTGAAAAAAAGGTTTAAATACAAAAACAATCGTGCTCAATGTTGAAGGCCTACCTCAATTCTGGCAATTTTGATCTCTCGTCTGCATTACCGGAAATCCTCGCCTTAAACCCTCGATAGTTTAAAAGCAGTGCTAGCGGTGCGATTCCCGGGCATGCCAGGGGGTCACAGTTTTAAAAAATCTTCTTTTCTGAAATTACAAGAGCTAAAGGTTTAATATTTTGCATTTATTATCAGATTATGTTCCTCTACAAAGTTTATTCAAATGGTGACCCTGGGATCTAATTTGGCCCCGCCCCAGAGATCACATGTTTTACATAGACTTATATAGGGAAAACCTTGAACATTTGGGATTTAACCCCGCCCCTGGGTCACATGTCAAACATGAGTGTTTATATTAACGAAAGTTTGAGTTGTTTTAAAGATAGTCAAACTAGAGCCAAATACATCCCTCCCTATATCTTGGTAATTGAAGACACTTTATAAAAAACTAGTTTGATACTGCCATATCCGGCACACAAAAAATCCTTCTATCCCCCTCCCATCCCAACCCAGCCCACCGCACCCCACCATAGACACCATACAACAAGTAGAGCGATAAGACCCTCTTGGGCCTCTTGTTTCCACTAGTTATGGTATACTTCCCTTTGTTACACTATAGACAAAACCCAGAGTATAGCCTTTTTGTCCCTATCCAATGTTATTCTTGCCTTACTATTCTGGTTTTATAGACTCAATACTAATAATACTAACTCTTATCAAAGACAGACACAAAGAATAAATGCACTTCACATGCATAATGTCCATTGTTCTTTGTGTATGAACATACGCCAGATACGTTCTAATATGTGTCATGAGTTTCGAATCTGGAAATAAGCCATCCCGGGTCAACTGAAATTCTCCAAAACAGGGGATACAGTGTAGCTCATTCACAAGGCATATAACAAACTATCGATCGGCATGCAAATTCCCCGGGTGGCTTTATTGGCTTCGGTAGAAATAATAAGCAGCACACCGGTACTACCGATGGTGCATTACACGTCACTGAAGAGCAACGATAGTAGAGGCCAATCTCCAAATGGCAAATATGGCATCGGAAGTTACTTCTTCGCACAAAGAACTGAATCCATCCCAGCCAAAGGACAATGAGAAAGAAGAGTCACGGAATCGATCATTGGTTTCACAAACCCATTCCGAGTTGGTATCAATGAGTACGAGTTATAATGCCAATCGAGAGATGTTGTTGATGCCATATTACAATATGAGACTGAGAAGACCATGACCGAGTTTGTCAATGACACGACGACCCGACCCCATTCCTCAACACAATCAAGCGAGCCAAATTGTAAACCTGTTCATCAACTGAAGTGCCCAAGAAGCTCACACAAAGAACAAACTGATTTAGATTAATGTTAATTTGTTCTCTTATTGATCAAGCGTAAGATAAATCTTAAGTTGAAATTATGTTATCGAATAGGCGCAATACCACAGTTCCTTGCAACACCTGATGGCACTGACAGAGCCAAATTGCTCCACTGCTAAGAGGCATCAGTTGAGCCATCAGCACAGCGACCTCCCGAATAGACTGTGTGTGCGTTTAAAGGTAATGTTTCAGGAATACAACCATATGTCTTGTTTGACATGCGATGATTAATAAAGGAGAATGTTGCATGTGAAACAAATTGTTTAGGTTAATGGGTTAATATTGGCTCTATTTATGTTAATGGGTTAATGTTTGCTCTGTACTAACCTCATTACATTGATTCACAGGCGGTGATACGGAGAGGCAAGGCAGTCCCATTGAAGATGATCGAAAAGCACAAAGAGTGTGTGCCCGTTTCGATTGCTCGAACATCAGCATGACTGTTCGAATGATCTCCAAAAAAGAACGCAGAGCATGGAGGGGTTAGTGTGCTGCCTATATGGCAAACATCAGTACACAGATGGCAACAAATAATTTTCAAGAAAACTCAAGGCCACAACTCCAATGTTTTGAAACCTACATTGGAACTGATATGCGCTTATGCCGCCTTGTCATTTTTCGATAATCAGACATTTGAAGATGTAAACGTGTTTGTGTAGCGCCATACTGACAACATCATTCAGACCTACCAGGCGCAGAAACAAATGAGATATTAAATGATTGAATTTGACAGGAATATTGGTGATATTGCGTCACAACAGTTGGTTGACATCATGTTCAACGAGGCTGACCATTAAGAAGGAATCGATGATGAGCGGGAAGATATGGACGCCAACAACCTGACTGATATTGTGTTTGAAGAAAGAGATGACGAAGAATAGAGTTATGTAACTGGTGTAATAGATTTCCATGAAAATACAATATTGCTTAATGCATACTAAAACTATCTATCTCACAGAGCTATACATGTATATGTATTAGAAACGTTAAGTAAAGTTTAATACATTTTGTGAATATGTTGACATTGCCTAATTCATTACATTTGATTAACATATGAATACATAATTGTTTTTCATATATTTGCTATTTTTCTTTAAATTTGGTAAATAAAAATAAAAAGTAAAATAAAAAAGTAATAATAAAAAGAAATACGAAAAAAAGTACTGAAGAGTCGTGTAAATTATTATGCAAACTTCAATTTGTTCAATGTTTGCCTTAACTAATTAATCACGGGACCTCCCAGTTTATGTCCGACGTATGAGGTTACCTCTGTCTTCATGAGGGAAAGTGTCTTGCCCAACAGCACAAAGACGAAACTCTGTGGCGCCGACGAGGCTTGAAACCAGGTTCTCCGGATTTCAAGTCAATCGTGCTATCCACTGGTCCACAGACTGTATGCGCTCAAGGAGGATGACTGCAAATTTGGCATGAAGTTAATGTATGTCGAGTTCATGTAGGTTTGTGTGTGTGTTGTTCTAAGGAGTATAGTCCCTCTACCAGTTTACCAAGAGGAGAATTCCTCAATGGCACGGCAGTATGTATATAGACTGCCTCCAGTTGCAATATGTCCGTAAGCCCAGCTTATTGTTATGTTTTGATTGGCAATATCAATTAATGGTAAAGGCGTTGAGATAATAAACGAAAATTAAGATTACATATACTATCTTATTTAAATAATAAGACAATATATAACAAAGCATAACATAAACCAAAATAAAAAATAAAAAATAAATAAATAAAAATGCTTACACATAAAGTTGTCGGGGTTCCCCATTATGGCAAGTGAATCCCGCTTATATTTACAGATGAACTCTGGAATAATTTCCTTAAAATAGACATTTACTTACGATAACAGTTTCAATAGTTTTAATCAATTTAGGTCTTTATAATGTAATACCTCATCAAAAGTCCCATTCTTTATAAATATTGATATTCTTAAACCTAACTCAGAAGTGTTGATAAAAAGTGGACAACTAACTGTAAGTCATAACCAAGAGGCCCAAGGGCCTCACCTCAAAGCGCTCACCTGTTAATCTATTACAACAACAATTTCCTAATACACTCAGTACATTTGAAAACGCACATCTTTTTGCTGATGAAATTTATTATGATCCCATAAAGCTACAACAACAAAATTTTGTAGTATTCGTGTCATATATCATCTTTATTTTATTCATGTGCCAAATGTCATCAATATCGTACAGAAAATTCATATAATTTTACTAATTCAAAGTTACCCACTTCATAAACCAAAGTCACAAAGTTAATATCGCGTGCGTTTTCAAATGTACTGAGTGTAAAACGGTAACCCCGGCTGAGGTCAATTTTTACCCCCAGTATCCCCGTTTGCGTTTAAACAAACTTGATAGAAGACCATAAGCTTATGCTACGTGCAAAATATCATTTTAAAGGCTTTTCTATATAACGCAATATAATAGTGTTATCCAAAGGGCAGGCCCAAACTTGAATGAAGTGTCACTATTTGAGAAAGAAAATGCAGTTGAAGATGTCTAGCTGTTTTAGTTTCAGAGAATTTGTTTTTTTATAGACATTTCTATATAACTCTTGGTAACATTGTGACCCCCTCCTCCCCACGTAGTGGGTCAAATTTGACCCCAGGGTTACCATATGAACACACTTGGTAGAGAACCATACACTTATGCTGCAAGCAAAATGTAAGACGTCTAGCTCTTGTAGTTTTAGAGAAGATTGTTTCTAAAGATGTTTCTATATAACTCAATGTAAATATGTGACCCCTGGAGTACGACCCCAGCGTCACCATTTTAATAAATCTGGTAGACGGCCATAAACATATACTACACAATAATAAAAATATTGTCCTATATAACTCTAATAACAGGAATCAGCTACCCTGTTGGCACGGCTATCATGGATTTTCTGTTTCTCCTTTAAATAGGGCAGATGGTAGAGAGATGGTAGCGAGACTATTGCGACGTTGTATTATTTATTACCCCTCGAAGAAAGAGGGAGCTTTGCGGTCTGTCGGTCGGTCGGTCGGTCGGTCCGTCCCGAAATATTGTCTTCGCGATAACTCAAGAACAGCTGGCACTATATGCAAACTCGAAAATTGGCATGAATGTTTGCGTCATGGTTTAGTTGTGGACCTTCCCTTTTAGGTAGATTTGCATAAGAAATGTGGTTGCCATGGTAACAAAATACGTAAAATAACATTAAAAAAAGCGATAACTCAAGAAAAGCTGCAAGAATGTTTGTGTCATGGTGTAGTTATGCACCTCCCCTTTTGGGTAGATTCGCATAAGAAATGTGTTTGCCATGGTACTAGTAACACAACTTGTAAAAAATCACTAAAGATTGCTTGTCTTCGCGATAACTCAAGAACAGCTGGCACGAAAAACTCGAAACTTGGCAGAAATGTTTGTGTCATGGTGTAGTTATAAACGTCTCCTTTTGGGTAGATTCGCATAAGAAATGTGGTTGCCATTGTACTAGTAACACAACTTGTAAAAAGTCACTAAAGATTGCTTGTCTTCGCGATAACTCTAGAACAGCTGGCACTACAAACTCGAAACTTGGCAGAACATGTTTGTGTCATGGTCGTTGAAGGGGATATATATGTTTTACAAACATTTCATGTTTTAGTGTGGGTTACGAGTTCAACCCAACGTAGAGGAACTTCTTTCTTTGTACCGCTATTGAATTCCGTCAAACAATCTTGGTTTTATTTAGAAAATATTCAATAATGATTGATGTGTTATGTGTGTCAACGCAATGTTTAGCTCTACTGGCCGAAGTCCAGCAGAGCTTATGGGATTGCGAGTTGTCTGTCGTCCGATCGTCCGTTAACTTTTGCCTCAACACGATAGTACCTTCATTCTTCATCCGATCTTTTTCGAACTTTACAAGATTGTTGATATCCATGAAAGCTCGGATGAGTTCGGAAACCAGCCAGATCGAACCATTTACACCGGAGTTATGGCCCTTCAGTTTCTGAAATATGCTATAAGTTGGCCTCGTTAACACGATAGTACATTCATTTTTCATCCGATCTTGTTCAAACTTTACCAGATTGTTGATATTACTGAAAGCTCAAACGAGTTAGAAAACTAGCCAGATCGGACAGGTAACACCAGAGTTGTGGCCATTGATTTAGTTAAAAATGCTGTATTTTGCCTCGTTAAGATAATAGGGCCTTCATTTTTCATCCGAACTTTACCAAACTATACCAGATTATTGATATCAATGAAAGCTTGGTGGAGTTACGGTCCTTTTAAGGTTTTAATACACAAATTTTGTCCGGAATAGTTTTCCTAAACCCCTGGCCGGATTTCAATAAAACTTGGCAAAGTAGATCAAAATCAAACCTAGTTGTGCATATAATTGCCGTGTTCCGGTCGAATGATTTATGGCGGAGTTATGGCCCTTTAAATATTTTAATACACAGCTTTGTCCAGACTAGTCTCTTCTGAATTCCTGGCTGGATTTCAACGAATCTTGACGGAGATGATAAGTACCAAGCCTAGTTGGGCATGTCATCACCGTGTTCCGGTTGAAAGGTAGTTAGGCAGAGTTATGGCCCTTTTAATGTTTTAATACACAAACTTTGTCCAGACTAGTTTTCCTGATCCCTTGGCGGATTTAAAAGAATGATAATGAGTACCAAGCATTGTTGTGCATATCTTCGCCGTGTTCCAGTTGAATAAATTTTGGCAGAGTTGTGGCACTTTAAAGGTTTTAATACACTAACTTTGTACAGCCTTGTTCTCCTTAACCTCTCGCCAAATTCCAGCGAAACGTGGCAGGGATGATCAGTTACAAGCCTTGTTGCGCATGTCATCGCCATGTTCTGGTTGAATGATTTTGATAGAGTTATGGCCCCTTATACACAAACTTTATCTTTAACAAGTAGAGCGTCCAAAGGCCCTCTTGGGTCTCTTGTTTTTTGTGTTTTATAAGCTTAAGGTTACGGACATTGTCTCTTTCAATACCGAGCGTAGACGGCTCCACAGCTTTTGACTGAAACGCGGCATGCGCAGTGAAGCAGTATATACCGAACGGTTTTGTAGGCTGAAATCTGATTGGCTAATCGTAAGGTCAATCTGACGTGACCTCCAATGCAGTGTTGTCAGATCCTTAGTAGTGTAGAGTATCGTAGCGTGATAAAGGATCTGATTTTAAAGAGATTGGGACTAACGGTTTGTGCTAACAAAACATTGGAAGTCCCTTGAGATTAAATGTAACCCCAACTGCTACATACCGTACCAAGAGGGCTTGTGGACGCTCTACTTGCTAAAGCTAAATATTGTGTATAAGGGGCCATATCACTGTCAAAAGAAATCATTCAACCGGAACATGGCGATGACATGCGCAACAAGGCTTGGTACTGATCATCCCTGCCACGTTTCACTGAAATCTGGCCAAAAGATCAGGAGAACTAGTCTGTACAAAGTTTGTGTATTAAAAATCCTTCTACCGGAACAAGGCAGTGATAGGCATAACTAGGCTTTATACTGGTCTTCCTTGCCAAGTTTGATTGAAATTCGGCTAGTGGTTCAGGAGAACTAGTCCGGACAAAGATTGTGTATTATTACTTTAAAGAGCCATAACTCCGCCAAAAATCTTTCAATCGCAACACGGTGATGATATGCACAACTAAGCGTGGTACTAATCATCCCTGAATAGTTTCGTTGAAATCCGGCCAGGGATTTAAGAGAACTAGTCCAGACAAAATGTGTCTATTTAAACCTTTAAAGGGCCATAACTACACCAAAAATCATTCACCCGGAACACGGAGACGATTTGCACAAGACCTGGTACTGACCATCCCTAAAAAGCTTCGCTGAAATCCGGCCAGGGGTTAAGGAGAACTAGTCCAGACAAAGTTTGTGTACTAAAACCCGACACAGTTTGTGCAGTTTGTGCATTAAAACCTTTCACGGGCCATAACTCCGCCAAATCATTCAACCGGAACACAGTGACGATATGTACAACTAGGCTTGATACTGAAAATCCCTGCAAAGTTTCGCTGAAATCCGGCCAAATGAAGGTCCTATAGATCTGATTTGGTTGTTTTTCAAACTCGTCCAAGATTTAATTTATAGTAACAAGCTGGTAAAGTTTGGTAAAGATTGGATGAAAAATGAAGGCCCTATCGTCTTAATGAAGGCAAAATACAGCATTCTTAACTAAATCAAGGGCCGTAACTCTGGTGTTACCAGTCCGATCTGGCTGGTTTTCGAACTCGTCCGGACTTTAATTGATAACAATCTGGTAAAGACTGAAAAACATCGGATGAAAAATAAAGGCCCTATCGTGTTGAGCCAAAATATAGAAATTTTAACTACATCAAGGGCCACAACTTCGGTGTTACTGGTCCGAACTGGCAGTTTTCGAACTTTTCCGAGCTTAATTGCATTGATATCAACAATCTGGCAAAGTTTGAAAAAGATCAGATGAAATCGCGTTAACAAGGCAAAATATAGTAATTTTAACTAAATCAAGGGCCAAAACTCCGGTGTTACTAGTCCTAGCTGGCTGGTTTTCAACCTCGTCCAAGCTTTTATTGATATCAACAATCTGGTAAAGTTTGAAAAAGAACGGATGAAAAATGAAGGTCCTATCGTGTTAACGAGGCCAAATTATAGCATATTTCAGAAACTCAAGGGCCATAACTCCGGTGTAAATGTTCCGATTGGGTTGGTTTTCAACCTCGTCCAAGCTTTCATTGATATCAACAGTCTGGTAAAGTGTGAAAAAGATCGGATGAAAAATGAAGGCCCTGTCGTGTTAATGAGGCAAAAGTTAACGGACGTACGACGGACGAGGGACGACGGACGGACGGACGACGGACAACTCGCCATCCTATAAGCTCTGCTGGCCTTCGGCCAGTAGAGCTAGAGGGCCAGTAGAGCTAGAGGGCCAGTAGAGCTAGAGGACAAGTAGAGCTAGAGGGCAAGTAGAGCTAGAGGGCCAGTAGAGCTAGAGGACAAGTAGAGCTAGAGGGCAAGTAGAGCTAGAGGGCAAGTAGCGCTAGAGGGCCAGTAGAGCTAGAGGGCAAGTAGAGCTAGAGGGCAAGTAGAGCTAGAGGGCAAGTAGAGCTAGAGGGCCAGTAGAGCTAGAGGACAAGTAGAGCTAGAGGGCAAGTAGAGCTAGAGGGCAAGTAGAGCTAGAGGGCCAGTAGAGCTAGAGGGCAAGTAGAGCTAGAGGACAAGTAGAGCTAGAGGGCAAGTAGAGCTAGAGGGCAAGTAGAGCTAGAGGGCCAGTAGAGCTAGAGGGCAAGTAGAGCTAGAGGGCAAGTAGAGCTAGAGGGCAAGTAGAGCTAGAGGACAAGTAGAGCTAGAGGACAAGTAGAGCTAGAGGGCAAGTAGAGCTAGAGGGCAAGTAGAGCTAGAGGGCCAGTAGAGCTAGAGGGCAAGTAGAGCTAGAGGGCCAGTAGAGCTAGAGGGCAAGTAGAGCTAGAGGGCCAGTAGAGCTAGAGGGCAAGTAGAGCTAGAGGGCCAGTAGAGCTAGAGGGCCAGTAGAGCTAGAGGGCAAGTAGAGCTAGAGGGCCAGTAGAGCTAGAGGGCAAGTAGAGCTAGAGGGCCAGTAGAGCTAGAGGGCAAGTAGAGCTAGAGGGCAAGTAGAGCTAGAGGGCAAGTAGAGCTAGAGGGCCAGTAGAGCTAGAGGGCCAGTAGAGCTAGAGGGCAAGTAGAGCTAGAGGGCAAGTAGAGCTAGAGGGCAAGTAGAGCTAGAGGGCCAGTAGAGCTAGAGGGCCAGTAGAGCTAGAGGACAAGTAGAGCTAGAGGGCAAGTAGAGCTAGAGGACAAGTAGAGCTAGAGGACAAGTAGAGCTAGAGGGCAAGTAGAGCTAGAGGGCAAGTAGAGCTAGAGGGCAAGTAGAGCTAGAGGGCCAGTAGAGCTAGAGGGCCAGTAGAGCTAGAGGGCAAGTAGAGCTAGAAACTAGTAATAAAAGGAGAATAAAAACATTAGAAGAGCTTTTTAAAAAAAACGCTTACGTATGTTCTCGGACCTGTAAGTTACCTGTAAGTGTTGTTGTCTGGTTGGTGGTTTGGATTGAAGAGAGAGAGAGAGTGTCTTCTTTGATCCCCGGATTACCCCCGGATCAAGGGTCACGTGGTAATCCTGGCTGCTGATTGGTTGACCTGTTCCCCGTCGCGATCAAGCTCCTGTGGTCGCCAGACTGGGACCTCCCACAGGGAGACAGGCACAACCCTATACCTCAATCAATTTAACAACCTAAACAGTATGTAAGAAACTATTAAGAAACTACAAAAAATGGTCCTTTCCAGTGCAGTACTTTAGCTAGGAATCCTATTTTAGATTTAGAATGTTCACAGAAACCGTTAAATAAATACAGGTCAAGTCATTACAGTACAATCTTTATTTAAAGATGTACTTAAAGCACCGTATCACATACTTTAAAAGAAGATATATATCCATTGATTTGTAAATCTTAAACCACACTATTTGAACATGAATACAAATTGTAAAAAGCGGCTTGCCATACAATTACCTATAGATTGGATTACAATCTCCAAATATAATTAACAAGCCTTTGGAGATGACATACAATGACTACAATATATCCAACACCCTAATTGTTCTAAAGTTCGGTAAGTAAACATGCAGTGTTTGTTAATTAAAGAAGGAACATATACCAATTCAGTTCTTTATTCGGCACAAACATTACTTTTCGCCAATATAATATAGGTGGATACAATTCAATACAATACAATGAGAAGAGAATGTTGTAAATGTACATTATATGAGTTAAAATGTATGACAGGTATACAAATTACACATTTGAACTATGCTATAGATTCTTCTGTGCTGTAATTTACATTAATTAATAGCATGCATTAGTATGATGATGTTGAACATAATGAAGTAAATAATATATAACGTATTAACCAAATGAACACGATATGAGACTGATGCGTTACCAACTATATTATCAAAGTTATCATTAATAATAATAATAATAATAATAATAATAATAATAATAATAATAATAATAATAATGATACTACTACTAATAATAATAATCATTACACTCAATATTAATCCTTATAGGCAAAATACCTATCTAAATGGTACATCAATTGTTATCAATACGGTAATATTTAAAGTGACGCACTGTTTGTACTAATTAACTGACCATAGAAAATAAACAGAGGAAATCAAAAATGCACGTGATTTTCATTCATATATATACCACGAGATAATTGACCTTCACATATCCCACGAGGTGTTCAGTCACAGATCGAAAAAGAAAGTTTATATTTGACTGGTCAGTGCACATGGCTATAGTTAAAGACATCACACCAGCCTAATCCATCCTATAGAAATAGTGGGGGCATAATTATGATTGTTTTTTTCATGCATTGTGACAAGTACGAGAATTTTATGCAAAAGATTGGTATGTACTGTTATATTATGAGGCCCCGACAAACAGTTTTAAATCCGATTTAATTATTTCTAAATGTTATGTGTAACACTACCAGCATGAATTAATTTCAGTATTTTTAGTATTGATTTTGGTTAAGTTTAAGACAACATATAATATATTGTTAATTTAATAATAATTATGTGTAAACTTACATTAATTGGGTCTTCTAAAATGGTCTCCGAATACAGTCTTTGAACAATAAACTGACCCATCTTAACAAATTCGATTTCGGTATCCATAGGTTGATCGACGTGAGTTGTCCAAACTAATGTTTTCATTCCAATGACACAGCTGTTTGTTTTTAAAATGTACTGTATATCACCACAAGAACCTATCCTTTTGTCGTGAAAAATGTTTAGTGTGATATTAAAAGATTCCACTACATAAGAGTCCATACTGAAAATGTAATTCTGGGGAGTTTTGTAAACGTCAAAACTTTTGATTGTCGATAATAAAAGCTGTTTTGCAAAAAGGTCTGTTATGATAATACGACTTGGCTCATAATTTGTATCTGTTTTACATCTGGATGCTGGATCCCAATTTAGAGAAAATACCATACATGGGACATATGTGGGACTAGAAAGGATATTTTGTAATGTTTGTAATGTTGTTTATTGTGTATTATTTCAGTCTATACATATTTGTTATTATAAAATAAATTGAATTTGCAGATTTTACCTTTTTAATCTGCCATATTTAAATGTTTCTATTCGAAACAGTAAAATGAACATTTAGCAATTGTAAGAAACATTGCACATTGTAGTCTTATATAAAATTATGTCAGGGCCTCAATAAATATTTTCCACAGTAGAGGATTTACAAGTTTGTGATCGTCTCTAGCTGTAAAATGTCCGTGGTCTTTTGATTCTGGTGTGATGTCTTTAAAGACACATTTCCCAACTGAATGTAGTCGTTGGAAAATCATGGATAGCATGCTCTTCTCGCTGACTAATTACCACAAAAACATTATATTGAGGCCCCATCACAGTTTTTTCTTTTCATTTACTATTACCTTAGTTTTTGATATAAAATATATTGTAACTAAAAACACTGGATTGTTTATTATGGGGGAGCATATAGTCGCCGCTTTTTCCGTCCGTCCGTGTGTACGTCCGTGCGTCTATGCGTCAAACTTTTTGTCCGGAGCATAACTCAAAAAGTATGCTTGATTAAAGTTCGTGTGAATGATTCGGACACTGGGACGGCCAAGGACACTCCTTACGAAATGCACAGGACAACTTAGAAAATGCACATAACAACTTAGAAAATGCACAAGACAACTTAGAATATGCACATAACAACTGACGAAAAGCACAGAACAACTTAGAAAATGCATATAACAACGTAGAATATGCACATGACAACTTAAACAATGCACAGAACAACTTAAACAATGCACATATCAACTTAGGAAATGCACAAGACAACTTACAAAATGCACATAACAACTTACAAAATGCACATAACAACTTACGAAATGCACAGGACAACTTAGGAAATGCACATCACAACTTACGAAATGCACATAACAACTTAGGAAATGCACAGGACAACTTACAAAATGCACACAACAACTTACGAAAATTTCGCACAGGACAAATTAGAAAATGCACATAACAACTTACAAAAGCACATAACAACTTACAAAATGCACAGAACAACTTAGAAAATGCACATAACAACTTACGAAAATCACAACTTAGAAAATGCACATAACAACTTAGAAAATGCACAAGACGACTTGCAAAATGTACAAAAAAACTTAGAAAATGCACAGGACAACTTAGAAAATGCACATGACAACATATGAAATGCACATAACAACTTACTAAATGCACATAACAACTTACTAAATGCACATAACAATTTAGAAAATGCACAGGACAACTTAGAAAATGCACATAACAACTTACGAAATGCACATAACAACTTACGAAATTTACATCACAACTTAGAAAATGCACTAAACGACTTACAAAGCGTACTGCACAAAATGCAAAAGGCCAACAGAAGGCAGCCGAGGCTTTCCATACCAGATGCTGCAATTCACACTGTAAGCGGTCAGCCGTATACCGTGGGGTAAGACGAGGCTTATTTGCAGGTCGTCTAGCACGCGTGATGCAATATTCCTTGTCGCGTGGTGCAATATTTCTTGTGTTGTTTCATGCATAGTAGATGGGCTTGATCGTCTTGTACTTGTGACAATTCGGCACCTGTCCGATTTCATTCGCGTCTGTACCTAGAAAAAGACCATCTGGTGACGGGTGTGCGGAGCTGAAAGCAAGCGCTTTTAAAGTTTCAAAAGATTGTTTATCCTCTTCATTCCAATAGAAATGTTCAGTATGGGCCAATTCATACATGACTGCGGAATCTTTCGCAAAGTTGAATATGAGTTCTATGATATTTCAAATAGCCGAAAAATTACAGTGTTTCGCGCTCGTTGGGACTGGCCAGTTTTTAACCGCGTCAATTTTGTCTGGCGCAGTCGAGATACCAGCTTCACTAATTTCTCATTTTGATTTACTAGGTTTCAGTTTCAAATTGCTGTCACGAAAGCACATGAATAGTTTCCGTAGTTTCCATAGCATTCTGTCAAACTCAACTCCCAGCAGAATCAAATCATCCAAGTACACAATCAGTTCTTCCCATGTCAGGCCTCGCATGTCCAGCTGCATTGCTCGCTGAAATGTGGCAGGTGGGTTGCATAGCCCCATGACCATGCAAGTCAACTGAAATTTACCAAATCGTTTATCAAAACTCGCTTAGAATTACTTTTAAAGGTATTTGATAGTATCTACGACAAAGATCCAGTAACCGTTTAGCATACAACGAGTCCAAACCGTCTTCAATGAGTGAAAGGCTGAAGTGATATTTGACCGTTTTGCTATTTAACGCACGTAACGCAAGTCACCGGTCTTTTTCATGGACTATCACAGGGGCGAATGACCATTCAGAGGCCGAGGGTTCAAGCACACCTTCTTAAAGCAGTTTATTTAGATATTCTTGATCTTGTTTTTTTTGAAACATTAGCGAAGTTCTTACGATTTCTTTTTGTCACTGGAGTGTGACTAACATTTCAATTTTATGTTGCACTCCAGCTATTCACCCTAAATCCATGTTTCGAAAACACAGACTGAAACTCCACTAAGAGACTTCCAAACGTTGAACACTCAGACTCTGAAAGATCCGGCATTGCCTTTTCATTCATTTCTCTCAGATGCTCCGGCAATTCCTGTATGTCGGATACTGGTGGGTTCGCCTTTCTAATATAAATGTTGTCTGGGCTACACGTGTCAATCTGAAATTCAGATTCTGTTATTTTATCTGTTTTAAATGCCATAAATGTGTTTGTATCGCTCTCTGTGGCAGGGATGATCCATTGCCACATACAGCAGAGTTCAGTGCGTTCTTACATGGTTTCAATATAAAATTACCGTCAATGGACGATTGAAGAGCAACATTAACATACCCAACAGTATTGAGTGGCCACACTGTTTTCTTTTTTATAACAACTCTGGAGACTTGTATTCCATGATTAAGTGTGATCCTAGCCGGAATCGCCTCATTGTCAATGGTGACAGCGTTGTCTAGTAGATTTATGATACTGCCTGCGGGTTTCAGAAAATCCAATCCCAGAATGCAAATATATATATACCATCTATTGGTGCTATACATACTCTATGCAAGAAAGTTCGGGTACCAATAAGAATTGGTACGAAATATCCATCCACAAAATAATTACCAATGCCTTTTACATTTAGGCTTATCATTTGGTGTTCCATTTTATTTATAAGGAACTGCTTCTGAAAATGTGTTAGTCAGTGGCGTAGCTGCCTATAGGCACTGTAGGCACATGCCTACACATTGTCCCCAGAAATAAAAACGCCAAAAATGCAATAAAACCCCGAGTGGTGGAGGGGTATGGTCAGCTCATACCATTTTTTACTCCTGGTCTTTTCAGAAAATAAAAGTCAAACTGTTTTCGATCGCGGTCTTTCGGAACCAAACATACCATGATAGTGCAAGATTTCGAAAGATTTTCAGAAAGCAAGTATTCATATTAATATATATTATTTTGTTCTGATCCGATGTTTTTGTTGCGAAATCGCAGATTAAAAAATCTTGAAATCGCGGGTTAAAAACATATTGTTTGCTGCTTAAAATAACGTCAGAATGCAGGATTTGCCTTCCTTCTAAAAAATAATACGGAGGAGCATGCCCCCGGACCCCCTTAGACCTTGTGCCTACACACTGATTTAGGCACAGCTACGCCCCTGGTTACCATGGCATCACTATCTACAATCGCGGAAACTACCTTATCGTTAATTGCAAGATCTATAACTATAGTCATTGCACTGACTGTGTTGATGGTAAGTTCCAACACTTCATTGTCACGACCCCTTGGGTTACGGAGTTTGGGATTAGTCGTTCTCACACTACCCACTGGTCGTTTAAATCGCGGTTACCGCTTGGTGACGGACTTTGATGCGCACACCGTGACTGCGGGATATGCTTGCCTTTTCATTATAAGGACTGGGTTGTCTATCCTGGTATCGAGTGGCAGAGTACTGGTGCCCCTGACCACCGTGTGGAGTACTGCCCTTGTAAGGGTTATTATTTATGGCATCTCTACCAGGGGACCTAGACTTATGCTGCCCATACCCAATGTTGTTTGTGTCAGTCACAGTACCTATATACAACCACGACGGGCTTAACACTAGGAGATTCAGTATATGGGTGGGTGATCCTGCTATTGTCATTGTATGACTTCCGATGAGAACCCCACGACGATTCATAATACCTCAGCACCCACCCAGGTGATCTTGGTCTTTGACAAGTGGATGCGGTCCTGTAGCGATCACAGGTGATTGACCATTGTACCCTGGTGATCACCCCTTTGTGGTATGCCGTTCTCCTAGAGGAACCAAGATATGGGCTTGGGCTCCGTAAGTCATTCTGTTCTTAACTCGCTGACAAGCTTCCTGTATCTTCATAACAGATGCTGCTGCCTCTTTGTGGCGACACCCGCGTAAAAATTCTTCTGTAGCCAATTGTTTGTATGTGTTCTCGTCGGCATTCTTATAGCTGTCAAGTGGTATGCATAACACCGTTTGGAGGCATTCTTATAGCTGTCAAGCGGTATGCATAACACCGTTTGGAGGCATTCTTATAGCTGTCAAGTGGTATGCATAACACCGTTTGGAGGCATTCTTATAGCTGTCAAGTGTTATGCAGCTGTCAAGTGTTATGCATAACACCGTTCGAGGTATTCTTATAGCTGTCAAGTGTTATGCATATATTCTTATAGCTGTCAAGTGTTATGCATAACACCGTTTGAGGCATTCTTCCACAGACTCTTCCTCAGTTTGTTCGGTAAGACATGACATGACAGACAGCATGATCACATGGTACACTGTACACTTTGTTTGGTAAGACATGACATGACAGACAGCATGATCACATGGTACATTGTACAGTTTGTTTGGTAAGACATGACATGACAGACAGCATGATCACATGGTACAGTTTGTTTGGTAAGACATGACATGACAGACAGCATGATCACATGGTACAGTTTGTTTGGTAAGACATGACATGACAGACAGCATGATCACATGGTACACTGTACAGTTTATTTGGTAAGACATGACACGAGAGACAGTATGATCACATAGTACACTGTACAGTTTATTTGGTAAGACATGACACGAGAGACAGTATGATCACATAGTACACTGTACAGTTTGTTTGGTAAGACATGACATGACAGACAGCATGATCACATGGTACACTGTACTGTTTGTTTGGTAAGACATGACATGAAAGACAGCATGATCACATGGTACACTTTGTTTGGTAAGACATGACACAACAGACAGCATGATCACATGGTACACTGTACAGTTTGTTTGGTAAGACATGACATGACAGACAGCATGATCACATGGTACACTGTACAGTTTGTTTGGTAAGACATGACATGACAGACAGCATGATCACATGGTACACTGTACACTTTGTTTGGTAAGACATAACATGACAGACAGCATGATCACATGGTACACTGTACTGTTTGTTTGGTAAGACATGACATGACAGACAGCATGATCACATGGTACACTGTACTGTTTGTTTGGTAAGACATGACATGACAGACAGCATGATCACATGGTACACTGCACTGTTTGTTTGGTAAGACATGACATGACAGACAGCATGATCACATGGTACACTGTACACTTTGTTTGGTAAGACATGACATGACAGACAGCATGATCACATGTTACACTGTACAGTTTGTTTGGTATGACATGACATGACAGACAGCATGATCACATGGTACACTGTACACTTTGTTTGGTAAGACATGACATGACAGACAGCATGATCACATGGTACAGTTTGTTTGGTAAGACATGACATGACAGACAGCATGATCACATGGTACAGTTTGTTTGGTAAGACATGACATGACAGACAGCATGATCACATGGTACACAGTACAGTTTGTGTGGTAAGACATAACATGACAGACAGCATGATCACATGGTACACTGTACTGTTTGTTTGGTAAGACATGACATGACAGACAGCATGAGCACATGGTACACTTTGTTTGGTAAGACATGACACAACAGACAGCATGATCACATGGTACACTGTACAGTTTGTTTGGTAAGACATGACATGACAGACAACATGATCACATGGTACACTGTACACTTTGTTTGGTAAGACATAACATGACAGACAGTATGATCACATGGTACACTGTACAGTTTGTTTGGTAAGACATGACATGACAGACAGCATGATCACATGGTACACAGTACAGTTTGTGTGGTAAGACATAACATGACAGACAGCATGATCACATGGTACACTGTACTGTTTGTTTGGTAAGACATGACATGACAGACAGCATGATCACATGGTACACTTTGTTTGGTAAGACATGACACAACAGACAGCATGATCACATGGTACACTGTACAGTTTGTTTGGTAAGACATGACATGACAGACAACATGATCACATGGTACACTGTACACTTTGTTTGGTAAGACATAACATGACAGACAGTATGATCACATGGTACACTGTACTGTTTGTTTGGTAAGACATGACATGACAGACAGCATGATCACATGGTACACTGTACTGTTTGTTTGGTAAGACATAACATGACAGACAGCATGATCACATGGTACACTGTACTGTTTGTTTGGTAAGACATGACATGACAGACAGCATGATCACATGGTACACTGTACAGTTTGTTTGGTATGACATGACATGACAGACAGCATGATAACATGGTACACTGTACACTTTGTTTGGTAAGACATGACATGACAGACAGCATGATCACATGGTACAGTTTGTTTGGTATGACATGACAGACAGCATGATCACATGGTACAGTTTGTTTGGTAAGACATGACATGACAGACAGCTTGATCACATGGTACACAGTACAGTTTGTGTGGTAAGACATAACATGACAGACAGCATGATCACATGGTACACTGTACTGTTTGTTTGGTAAGACATGACATGACAGACAGCATGATCACATGGTACACTTTGTTTGGTAAGACATGACACAACAGACAGCATGATCACATGGTACACTGTACAGTTTGTTTGGTAAGACATGACATGACAGACAGCATGATCACATGGTACACTGTACACTTTGTTTGGTAAGACATAACATGACAGACAGCATGATCACATGGTACACTGTACTGTTTGTTTGGTAAGACATGACATGACAGACAGCATGATCACATGGTACACTGTACTGTTTGTTTGGTAAGACATGACATGACAGACAGCATGATCACATGGTACACTGTACTGTTTGTTTGGTAAGACATGACATGACAGACAGCATGATCACATGGTACACTGTACTGTTTGTTTGGTAAGACATGACATGACAGACAGCATGATCACATGGTACACTGTACTGTTTGTTTGGTAAGACATAACATGACAGACAGCATGATCACATGGTACACTGTACAGTTTGTTTGGTAAGACATAACATGACAGACAGCATGATCACATGGTACACTGTACTGTTTGTTTGGTAAGACATGACATGACAGACAGCATGATCACATGGTACACTGTACTGTTTGTTTGGTAAGACATGACATGACAGACAGCATGATCACATGGTACACTGTACTGTTTGTTTGGTAAGACATAACATGACAGACAGCATGATCACATGGTACACTGTACAGTTTGTTTGGTAAGACATGACATGACAGACAGCATGATCACATGGTACACTGTACTGTTTGTTTGGTAAGACATGACATGACAGACAGCATGATCACATGGTACACTGTACTGTTTGTTTGGTAAGACATAACATGACAGACAGCATGATCACATGGTACACTGTACTGTTTGTCTGGTAAGACATAACATGACAGACAGCATGATCACATGGTACACTGTACTGTTTGTTTGGTAAGACATGACATGACAGACAGCATGATCACATGGTACACTTTGTTTGGTAAGACATAACATGACAGACAGCATGATCACATGGTACACTGTACTGTTTGTTTGGTAAGACATGACATGACAGACAGCATGATCACATGGTACACTGTACTGTTTGTTTGGTAAGACATGACATGACAGACAGCATGATCACATGGTACACTTTGTTTGGTAAGACATGACATGACAGACAGCATGATCACATGGTACATTGTACAGTTTGTTTGGTAAGACATGACATGAGAGACAGTATGATCACATAGTACACTGTACAGTTTGTTTGGTAAGACATGACACGAGAGACAGTATGATCACATAGTACACTGTACAGTTTGTTTGGTAAGACATGACATGACAGACAGCATGATCACATGGTACATATACTGTTTGTTTGGTAAGACATAACATGACAGACAGCATGATCACATGGTACACTGTACACTTTGTTTGGTAAGACATAACATGACAGACAGCATGATCACATGGTACACTGTACTGTTTGTTTGGTAAGACATGACATGACAGACAGCATGATCACATGGCACACTGTACTGTTTGTTTGGTAAGACATGACATGACAGACAGCATGATCACATGGTACACTTTGTTTGGTAAGACATGACATGACAGACAGCATGATCACATGGTACATTGTACAGTTTGTTTGGTAAGACATGACATGAGAGACAGTATGATCACATAGTACACTGTACAGTTTGTTTGGTAAGACATGACACGAGAGACAGTATGATCACATAGTACACTGTACAGTTTGTTTGGTAAGACATGACATGACAGACAGCATGATCACATGGTACACTGTACAGTTTGTTTGGTATGAAATGACATGACAGACAGCATGATCACATGGTACACTGTACAGTTTGTTTGGTAAGACATGACATGAGAGACAGTATGATCACATAGTACACTGTACAGTTTGTTTGGTAAGACATGACATGACAGACAGCATGATCACATGGTACACTGTACAGTTTGTTTGGTAAGACATGACATGAGAGACAGTATGATCACATAGTACACTGTACAGTTTGTTTGGTAAGACATGACATGACAGACAGCATAATCACATGGTACACTGTACAGTTTGTTTGGTAAGACATGACATGAGAGACAGTATGATCACATAGTACACTGTACAGTTTGTTTGGTAAGACATGACATGACAGACAGCATGATCACATGGTACACTGTACAGTTTGTTTGGTAAGACATGACATGAGAGACAGTATGATCACATAGTACACTGTACAGTTTGTTTGGTAAGACATGACACGAGAGACAGTATGATCACATAGTACACTGTACAGTTTGTTTGGTGACATGACACAACAGACAGCATGATTACATGGTACATTGTATAGTTTGTTTGGTGACATGACACGACAGACAGCATGATCACATGGTACATTGTATAGTTTGTTTGGTGACATGACACGACAGACAGCATGATCACATGGTACATTGTACAGTTTGTTTGGTGACATGACACGACAGACAGCATGATCACATGGTACACTTTGTTTGGTAAGGCATGACATGACAGACAGCATGATCACATGGTACACTGTACAGTTTGTTTGGTAAGACATGACATGACAGACAGCATGATCACATGGTACACTGTACAGTTTGTTTGGTAAGACATGACATGACAGACAGCATGATCACATGGTACACTGTACAGTTTGTTTGGTGACATGACACGACAGACAGCATGATCACATGGTACACTGTACTGTTTGTTTGGTAAGACATGACATGACAGACAGCATGATCACATGGTACACTGTACTGTTTGTTTGGTATGACATGACATGACAGACAGCATGATCACATGGTACACTGTACTGTTTGTTTGGTAAGACATGACATGACAGACAGCATGATCACATGGTACACTGTACTGTTTGTTTGGTAAGACATGACATGACAGACAGCATGATCACATAGTACACTGTACACTTTGTTTGGTAAGACATGACATGACAGACAGCATGATCACATGGTACACTGTACTGTTTGTTTGGTATGACATGACATGACAGACAGCATGATCACATGGTACACTGTACAGTTTGTTTGGTAAGACATGACATGACAGACAGCATGATCACATGGTACACTGTACAGTTTGTTTGGTAAGACATGACACGAGAGACAGTATGATCACATAGTACACTGTACAGTTTGTGTGGTAAGACATGACACAACAGACAGCATGATCACATGGTACATTGTATAGTTTGTTTGGTGACATGACACGAAGGCAGCATGCTCAAACGGTACACTGTACAGTTTGTGTGGTAAGACATGACATGATAGACAGCATGATCACATGGTACACTGTAACTATATGTACGACAGTCCAACACATGGCACAGGAAAGATAGCAAAGTTCTTGTACATTTATCATTTAATTTATTCTTCATCAACAATCAACAAAATAATCACAATACAATATACACTTATATCAACCGATACTTTAATATTCATATTATAAATACTATTGTTAACAAATTATTTGCACATTATTTAACAGGTACTTGTCTATGACAGGAGTGGAATAGCTAGAGCAATAATGGACGTACAAATTCATTTAAATGGCCGGAAAAAAGCTACAGGGGGATCTGGAATGTCCCATATCCCCACATATTTTTAAATTAAAAAAAATCAAATCCTGGCTTGTAGCACGCTTGCATAAAAGGATTTTGTCAGTAGGCAATGTGTTGTGTAGATAAAAAGGCCCATAAAACAATTATTAACAGTTGTGATCAGGTCAGACTGACACACCACAGGTATCCATTGGAAGACGGAACGAACAAAAAATGCAGCAAAAACGACTGAGCCAAGAAGATCATTCACAATCAATCAGGATGCAAATGGTTTCGATAATTAAGTGAAATTTTACCACATTTAGCAACTTAATCAGGAATTGTTTGTTTACCGAAAGTGCCCAGATGCGAAATGGCGAGGTGCACGTAGCACCATCTTACCAATGTTGCATATTAACCGATCAGGATGACTTGTTGCAAAAGATGACACATAATCCAAACATAACTGACATAACGCTGTTGAATCAGACCCTATCAAGTATTCCTATCAGCTACTGACAAAGACACCAGAAAAAGATTAAAAAAGATCAGAGCAGATTTGCAGCTAAATTAGGCGATTTTCCGTAAAATGCAAATTTATAGTGGAACCAATTTAGGAACTGGAAAACAAATTGATCAAATTACTGAGTTAAAAGGAATTTCCACAAAATCCACAAAAGAAATTAATAAAATCAAATAACTACAGGAATAACATTTCTTCCAAGAGGCATCAACATGTGCTAGTCATACATGTATATACAAACTGTTGACACATCATGTCTATATTAGCAATACATCCAATAATTGTTAGCAAGTATTTTGTGAAAATCGTTACAAGAGGTCACTTGATATTTAGTTATCATAATGACATTGCATAATTAATGTACAGAATTTGATTTAATTTACATATTTTATGCTCTCTATGGTGTTGTGGATCCATGCCATATTTATGTAGGTAAACCTAAAATTGTGGGGTTTGCAAGAAGTTTAAAGAACCTATTTTTTTTTCAATTTGCAGGAAGTCAGCTTTTGGCAAGGACCAACAAGACATCATAAGGGAGATTTCTGAGAAGTTTCATAAAATACGGCCAAGTGTTTTGGTTAGAATAGTAATAGCACAAAAAACGACTGCCATCGCATTTGCTCTGTTGATCACAGCTCTCATGAACAAAACACCCATTCATTCAAAAATAGTATTGCACTATTCCCTATGGTTAATGCATCTAGGTTCAATGATAGTTTTACACGTACTAAAAAAGAGTGCCATTTAAAGTCAGAATATGCTTATTGTTAACCTCTATGGAGATGATAGAGACTTTGTGTCAAGTATTTGTGTATAATATTACCGTCAAATTTGCATTAAATCCCCCAATGTACCAAGCCGTTAATAAAAACAACTGATTTGAAACGTACACAGACTTTTTAACTCTTGTGTTTACATAAACATTACCTGTGCTATAAATAAACCATTTGGATCTCCACACTTCCTGTGTTGTGGTTAGCGTCAGTGCACTATGTAGGGGATGCAGCGTAATTAGTACACAAATAGTTATTTGTCATAGTGTGTACAGTTTAATTTTATTCAGTTTATTTGTTAGCATAATTCTATAAGATGTAACGCTTCCGTGTGCTTCGTCAACTGTTTCTGTTTATGTGTTAATAAGCATATTCTGACTTTCAAGTTGACAATTCCATATAACAAGCAGACTGAAGTTGCACTCAATTTAAATGGGTATGTTGATGTAATGTAAAATGCAAAACAGACCAAACACTCTTTAGCAATATTTTGGCCAACACATTTCATTAACTAGTAGAGTATAATTATACACAGCAACACAAGTAACAAATAATAGGCTCAATATCAACATTACAATTTCACTGTATAACAGCAGTGTTAAACTTCTAGGCAAACCCCTAAGCATATGTTATTGTATAACAGCATGGTTAAACCTAAACCCCTAGCCATAGTGTATTAAATACCAGCACTGTTAAACCCCAAGACATAGTTTTTTGTTTAACAGCATGGTTAAATCCCTAGACATAGTTTATTGTTTAACAGCACTCAGTCTGTTAAACTCCTAGGCAGAGTAACTGTATAACATCACTGCTTTTATATAACAGGCTACAGCAGGATTAATACCTTCGGCATAGGTTATTATATAACAGCATGGTGAAATGCCTAGACAGGGTGACTGTATAACATCACTGTTAAACCCCTAGGCATAGTTTATTGTATAACAGCACTGTTAAACCCCTAGGCATAGTTTATTGTATAACAGCACTGTTAAACCCCTAGGCATAGTTTATTGTATAACAGCACTGTTTAACCCCCAGGCACAGATTATTGTACAACAGCACTGTTAAACCCCTAGGCATAGTTTATTGTATAACAGCACTGTTGAACTCTTAGGCATAGTTTATTGTATAACAGCACTGTTAAACCCCTAGGCATAGGTTATTGTATAACAGCAATGTTAAACCCGTAGGCATAGGTTATTGTATAACAGCAATGTTAAACCCGTAGGTATACGTTATTGTATAACAGTATGGTCAAATGCCCAGACAGAGATCAAACACCTAGACAGAGTGACTGTATAACAGCACTGTATAACCCACTAGGCAGAGTTTATATTATAACGATAGTGTTCAACCCCTAGACAGACAGACTGTATAACAGTAGTCAATAACACAACTCGGCAGAGTTTATTGTATAACAGATAACCCCTATGTATACTACAGTATAACACAACTAGGCGAAGTTTACGAATGATGAGGTATGAAATGGAATGTAATGGTGCTTTGAACTACTGCATGTGCAGCGTGACTTTATCTATAAAAACACTTTGCTTTTTAATTTTAAGAAATTTAGTTTTTACAAAAGTAGTTAACAATTAACATGACGCCAGTACTTAGATATCTCCGCCCTATTGTTGATGTCGGAGTATACTGACAATAGTTTATATTATAATACAGCTGCATGTGCTTTATTATACTGTTGCACGTGCTATTGTTTGCCGGAGGTATAGTATTGGTTTGATTGGTTAAAATGGATAAATGATTGACAACTGGCAATACATTAATTATAGTTACATTCTTGCTCTTCATAACTTGTTAATGTCTGGGCCACATACATTCGATTTTGTATTTCCATAGACATAGGAAGTTAAAACCTTGTGATTTGTTTCGTACGGATAAATCATGGTCAATGATTCAACGACAATTTCACTGGAAGTACTTTTGGCACATGTTAGATTATTAAGCTACCACTGGTCAATCAAAATCACTGTCCTCATCCGATTGGTCACTGTTATCACTGAAGTCATCCTCATCTTCATCTTTACTTCCACCAGGTGGCGCTGGAGCATCAGGAGTACTGAAACATAGGGTATACAAACCACTCTTACAGTACAGTACTAGTAGAGATTGAGCCCTAATATACAATTCAATAATTCTGATATTTCAGGCAGACAGGAAATTCAAAATAATGATATATTTTCTTTTTCAACCTTTCAAACAATAGAAAAATCCCTATTTCAGCCGTTTGGAATGTTCTAGTATAGTTTAATAAATATATAAAGAAATCTAACAAGTAGGAAATCAACTTTATACCACATAAATGGGAGGTTTTTATTTCAATTGATTTGATTTTCTTGCTCTTTTTTTACCCAGTAGTAAGTTTTAGCTACCATAATTGTTCGTCCGTCCATCTGTCTGTCCATCTGTCCATTAACTTTTACCTGACAACTGATCAAGGCTATTAACTTCCAAAGTATAATGTCTACAACAATGAAAACTTTGTACATCTTCAGCAGGATACATCTGATAAAGGCCCATAACTCTCTGGTTCATATTTTTTTAATTATTCCCCTTTGAAAAAGTTAACCTGGTACTTATTTAACCTTGGCTTTTACAAGTGACTGTGGCTAATAACTTTCAAAGTATTAGGCCTACAACACACATCTTCAACATGATCCAATGAATACATCATGTAAAGGCCCATAATACTCCGATTCATATTTTTTTTCTTATTATTTCCTTCGAAAAAGGTTTAAACCTGGCCCCGCTAGGGAGTTCTCTTGTTATATAATGTGTTTATGAATAAACATGACACAATTCTGTAACTTCCACAATGTAAAATATCATGTAAGCTCAAATTGATTATTAAGCAGACGTTACCCTATGCAATCTGCCACAAAGATGTTGCAATGATTCTTTTGTTTTTTGGGGGATTAGGGGCAGAGCCTTTACATTTGGGAAAATCAGCGTAGCAACCCCTAAACTGGGAACAAGAGCGCCGCCTAATGGGGCAATATACGTCCGTTTCCTACTGTTTTTATGTTAAAAGCATTTCCTAGGTATCAGGTCAATGTAACCCTTACCTTTGACCTTCTAACAAAACAATAACTGATAGGGGATGTTGTAAGTAGAAGTGTTTATTTACCCTCGCCATTGGCAACTAGGCCTTTTGGCGAGCATTTCAATAGAAGATTCAGTCAATTGTAGGTCAAATGTCGATTCATCAATAAGATCCAATGGAGATTACAAGACAGCAGTAGTAGAGTTGGGTTGGTGGCATGTTGGTGTAGAAACCCCGTTACCCATCGTTGATAGTCTGTAGAAGATTCCAAAGTCAAAGTAGATTAGTGTTGCAACAGAAGATTTTGGCCAATCGGATTGGCTGCAGAATTGTGACTAGGTCAATCCGAATGCAAGCTCAAATCGTCTAGTCCGATCAGGAGACAGGAGATAAGAGGCGCCAAATCCCAAGTAGGTCAATCCAGCTGCACGTGATTCTGTTGGTAATGGCTCCTCCGGTATCCACACCGTCGTATAATGGTAATTTTATAACCCTCAGTGTCCCGTACACCATACGACAAATGCAAAAACCCTCAGGGTCCCGTACACCATACTACAAATGCAAAACCCCTCAGGGTCCCGTACACCATACGACAAATGCAACAACCCTCAGGGTCCCGTACACCATACGACAGGTGCACATCTCGCAGGGTTAATCCAATGCAAATGGTCCAGGGTGAGCTTTTGAGATCCATCGTAGCCTGCCTCTTGTCATCATATGCGGGAACTCGCAGTGACAAGGGGTATCTCGCTGGTCCAACGTCGAATTTCCAGTAGTCGTCTAAGCATCCCTCTTTTGGGCCGCGTTAAAAACAGGTTAAAACATATGTACAAATGCTGATAATTAGGCAATGTCCTAGCCATACCATATCATACAGCTTTTTGTTGATTTACTGCACAACATGGTGCATATGTTTCCAGCCAGCGGCACGCCTTGCGGGGTCTCTTTGTTTTAATCAAGAGTACTATTTTAGAATGTACATCAAGTATTTGTGAATAACAGCTGGGAAGGAGTTTGTCATGATCAGGTCACAGTGACCTTGACATCTGACCTACTAAGCATAAAATTAATAGAGGTTGTTTTAACATGGGTACTACTTCCGTAAAGTTTCAAAACTGTAGGTCTAATAGTTACAAGTTACAGTGAGGAAAATAAAGTCTCAGGATTCAGTCATTGTCAGTTCAATGTGATCTTGATGACCTGCTGAACCCAAAAGTAGTATGCTTTCTCCTCTGACCAAGGACAATGCACTTATGAAGCTTAATAAGTGTGGGTATCATATTTCCGAGATTGTCATTTGCAATGTGTATGTCCATATGTAGTCATGGTGACCTTGATCTTTGACCAACTAAGCCCAAAAGTGAAAGAGTTCCTCCTCTAACCAAGAGTAATCTATCTACAAAGTTTCATGAGTGTAGGTATTAACCGTAGTATACTCCTGAAATTATCACTTGGAATATGTACTGGTGACCTTGACCTTTGACCTAGTGACCCCAAAAGCAACAGGGTTCCTCCTCTGACCAAATGCAATGTATCTATGAAGTTTCATGAGTGTGAGTGAAGTGGTTTCACAGTTATTTTGCAGAATGTGTATTTTAATATAAGGTCATGGTGACCTTGACGGTCATGGTCATTTGGCCTATTGACCCCAAAGACAATAAAGTTATTTCTCTCTTGCCAACGTCAATGCAATATGAAGTTTCTTCAGTAGGAGTGTTATGGGTTTGATGTTATCGCGTAGAATGCATATTACAACATAAGGTCACAGAGACCTTGACCATTGACCTGCTAATCCCAATGAAATACAATATTTTCTCTTACCAAAGGCAATGTACCTTTGAAGTTTTCATGAGTGTAGGTGTTATGATTTTGAAGTTATCCCATGATCGAAAAGATTTTATTTACCTCACTTTGTTGCAAGATGCATTTTGGTGAGCATTTCAATAGAAGTTTAAGGAATGCAGATGGGTCCAGGAAAGGCAGTAGCCCTCGTCCAAAGTAGATTACAGTAGATAGCAGCAGTAGAGTTGACTGAAGAAATCCAGCAATGTTTAATGTAGATTAGCTTTTCTCAAAGAAATTAATTGTAGAAGTTGTAGATTTTGGCCAATCGGATTGCCTGCAGATTGTGACTAGGTCAATCTGATTTGCGGCTCAAAGTTGTCTCAGCCAATCAGGGCACAGGTGATTAGAAGCATCCCTAGAAGGTCAATCCCGAGCAATGGAGTCCATGTTGGTGGCTTTGCACATGCACTTGTTGAAGGCTCCTCCGGTATACACACCGTCGTACCACATCGTCGTTGTCTAACATCATACGACTGGTGTACATCCCGCAGTGTTATTCCAACGTCAATAGTGTGGTGAGTCGTTGCGATCCATCGTAGTCTGCCTCTTGTCATGTGCTGGGACTCTTGGTGACAAGGGTTATCTCACTGGTCCAACTTCGAAGTTTCAGTAGGAGTCTAAGCGTCCCTCTTTAGGGCCACGGTAAAAGCAGGTTAAAAACATATGGACAAATATATGTCCTTATAGCCTCCACGTGGGGGACGATTCCAGACAGCGGCACGCCTTGTAGGGTCACTTTGTCCCAAAAGGCCGCAAAACGTCCTGCTTGTTCGATGGCCTGAACTGGAATGTGAAGTTATCCCATGAAATGCCTATTTCCAAATAATGTCAAGGTGACCTTGAACTTTGATAAATGACCCAAAATCAATAGGGTTCCTCCTCGAACTAAAGTCAATATAACTATGAAATTTCTTGAGTACGGGTGTTATAGTTTCGAAGTTACCGCGAGGAATGCCTACTTCCATATAAGGTCATGGCCACCTTGACCGTTGTCCCATTGAACTATAAACAATACGGTTCCTCCTCTCACCAAAGGCAATGTACCTATGAAGTTTCATAAGTGTGGGTGTTATTGTTTCGAAGTTATCAGATGGAATGTATATTTCCATATCGGTTCATGGCAAACCGTGACCTTTGACCTACTGGCCTCAAAAACAATAGGGTTCCTCCTTTCACCTAGGGCCTTGTAACCAGGAAGTTTTATGAGGGTAGGTGAATGAAACGGTTTTGAATTTATTGTGCGGAATGCATGATTCCATGTAAGGTCACTGTGACCTTGACCTTTGACCCCAAAAACAATAGCTCCTATCAACTAGGGCAATGTACCTAAGTGTAGGTGTTACAGTTGTGAAGTTATTGTGTGGAATGCATATTTCAATAAAAGGGCACTGTGACCTTGACCTTTAACCTACTGGGCCCAAAAGAAATTGGGTTCATGCCTTCAATTGAATTGAATTGGGTTTTACGGCGCACCAACAAATGAAAGGTTATATGGTGCCTAACAGGAATAAACATGCCAGGCTCATCCTTCATTTACATCAAGATAAAATATGGAGAATGGGCCTAGACCCTTCTAACCTGTAGAACTACAGAGTTGCTGCAAATTCTATAGTAAATACTCCATTTACAATGAAGCCACGTTTCCACGTTTGCATACGCGGTGTCATGAAGAAGACCTTGAATGAGCACGATAAAAAATGAACATGAAAGGTGGGGTTGGGGGGAGGATCCTACCCCTCTGCCTCTAGCGGGATTTGCAGTGGTTGTATTCTACCCCGGCAACCACACATGGATTGTTCCTGCCTTCAACAAGGGCGATGAACCTATGAAGTTTCATGAGTGTAGATGTTACGGTTTTGAAGTTATCATGTGGAATTCATATTTCCATATAAGGTCAGTGACCTTGATCTTTGACCCCAAAAGCAATAGGGTTCCTGCTTTCAACAAGGGCGATGGACCTATGAAATTTCATGAGTGTAGGTGTTATGGTTTTGAAGTTATCATGTGCAATTCATTCTTCCATATAAGGTGATGGTGACCTTCATCTTTGAACTACTGACCCCAAACCCATTAGGGTTTCTCCATTCACCATGGGTAATGTATGAATGAAGTTTTAAAAGTGTAGGTGTTTCAATTTTGAAGTTATCATGAGAAATGCATTTTTCTATATAAGATGACAGTGACCTTGACCTTTGACCTACTGACCCCAAAAGCAATAGGGTTCCTCCTTTCGTCTTGGCCAATGTACCTAGGACGTTTTATGAGTGTAGGTATTACAGTTTTGAAGTTATTGTGCGAAAGGTATATTTCCATATAAGGTCACTTTGACCTTAACCTTTGACCTATTGGTCCCAAAAGCAATAGGGTTCCTCCTCTCATCTAGGGCAATGTAATTATGAAGTTTCATGAGTGTAGGTTTTATGGTTTTGAAGGTAACTTAGGGCAATGTATCTATGAAGTTTTATGAGTGTAGGTGTTACAGTTTTGAAGTTATTATGCGGAATTCATTTTTCCATATAAAGTCAGTGACCTTGACCTTTGACCCCAAAAGCAATAGGGTTCCTGCTTTCAACAAGGATGATGAACCTATGCAATGAGTGTAGGTGTTACGATTTTGAAGTTATCATGTGGAATTCATATTTCCATAAAATTAGTGATGGTGACCTTGACCTTTGACCTACTGACCCAAACACATTACGGCTCCTTCTCTCACCATGGGCAATGTATGTATGAAGTTTTATGAGTGTAGGTGTTGCAGTTTTGAAGTTATTATGCGGAATGCATATTTCCATATTAGGTGATTGCGACCTTGACCTTTGACCTACTGATTCTAAAAGCAATAGGGTTCCTCCTCTTACCTAGGGCAATGTACCTATAAAGTTTTATGAGTGTAGGTGTTATGGTTTTGAAGTTACTGTGCGGAATGCATATTTCCATATAAGGTCAACGTGACCTTGGCCTTTGACCTACTGGCCCCAAAAACAATAGGATTCCTCCTCTCACCTTGGGCAATGTAATTAAGAAGTTTCATGAGTAGGTTTTATGGTTTTGAAGTGCATATTTCCATATAAGGTCACTGTGACCTTGACCTTTGATCTACTGGTCCCAAAAACAATAGGGTTTTCCTCTCACCTAGGGAAATGTACCTAAGAAGTTTCATGAGTGTAGGTGTTATGGTTTCGAAGTTATCATCCGGAATGCGTTTTTCTATATAAGGTCACGATGACCTTGACCTTTGACCTACTGACCCAAAAACAATTGAGATCTTCCTCTCACCTAGGGTAATGTACCTAGGGTAATGTAATGAAGTTTTATGAGTGTAGGTGTTATGGTTTCAAAGTTATCATCCGGAATGTGTTTGTCTATATAAGGTCATGGTGACCTTAACCTACTGACCCCAAAAACAATACGGACCATCCCCTTACGTTGGGCAATGTACCTATGAAGTTTCATGAGTGTAGGTGTAATGGTTTCAGAGTTATCGTCCGGAATACGCAATTGTTTACAGACGGACAGATGGACAGTCAGACAGACAACCACAAACCATAATATGTCTTGTTTTTCAAACGGGCGTATAAAAGTCAAACAGCAAGAAATGTAAGAATTAGTACGGTTTTTAAAGAAACTAACCTGCCAAATAATGTCAAAATTACACTGAAAAATTGTTTATCAAAACTCTATCCAGGTGTTCAGGTCATATAATAATGTATATGCACCAATTAAAATAAAGGTTATTCACGGTTTCTTAACATACCCGTGATCGAATATGCGTAAAATGAATTATGGTAACTATTAATTAAAAGCTCCAGTTTTTGGGTTTGGCCTGGCTGGTTAAAACTGTTTACACTGTCTATAACGTTTGGATTCTAAAAGTATGTAAGCTCAGGGGCACAAATTTGACTTTCACGCGCCCCTGTGGCGACCAAAAATATTCAATCCAAAAACGGAAAAAGGGTAATCATTCAACACAAACATTTAAGTTCGAGGATTTTACCCCGCAGATTTTGCTTTGGTCCCGTGAACTACATACTTTTTTCCGAAATAGACAAACCCTTAACAAAATAATAACGAAACAAACATTTGTTTTTATTTTTCCACTGCGGAAACGAGACAATGTTCGAGATGTTGCGATGTACGGTACAATGTCTGAGCTTCGAATGTCAATGTAAAATTAGATGTGCAAGAGTACAAGTAACATTTGCTGGTATAAAATCAACATTAAAACATACATGGTAGTGTTTATTTTACACATGATCATAAATTCGTGTTATAATTTGAAGGGGAAATAATTAGGTTTCACTTCCGGTTTTTGGATATTCTAAAATGCGGCGCTTTTGATTAATAAAATCCGGTGCTTTTAGAAATCATCAATAATAATTATATGGCAGGGAATCATGTTGATAAAAAGGTCTCATAGATTAATTTTAAAACTGTATGTCAACATGAAATATTTATAACAAAATAAAACATTAATTTAATAATATCTAATCTTTTTTAATCTTTTATTACAATAATTTACATATTCTAGTTATGATCATTTATAACAAAACTCATTAACAATACTATTTATAATTAAATAGATAACTTGGACTTGTAATGATCAGTAATGTTGTTTATGATATTCAATAAACACGGAGTAAATGCATGTAATTGTTCATAAATTATGCACCAGAGTGGTAAAATAAAATAATATTTTGTTGGGCCCCTAACTTTTGGGCTGGGCCCCTAAAAATTCTAAGTCAGGGGCCCAGCTGGCTCCTAGCTAAATAGAGTTAGTCTGTGCCCCTGAAGCTATATATAAACCTTATCATAAGTAGGTTTAGAAACAATGTACATGTGTTGTAAAACTTGGCTTTTGTTGGCGGGATAGCTACTTTAATTATATTGAACTATAGTGATTACATACGTTTACTTGCAAAGACATGTGTTTTAAAAATTCCCCTATTATCATGATTATGTATTAAAGAAAGAAATACATGTATATATAATAATAAAGAAAATCAATAGGGATTTTTTACGAGTTCCAATTGGAAAAAACGAGGCCCAAGAGGGCCTGTGGACGCTCTACTGGCTAATATGGCTCTTATGACATCAATGAAGCGAGTGACTATCGTCTTAAAGAGGCAAAATATAGCATTTTTAACTATATCAAGAGCCATAACTCCGCCATTAATGGTCCGATCTGGCTGGTTTTCCAAGTTGGCCAGTAGAGATAATAAAAATAAAAAATAAAAAAAAAATAAAAAAAAAATTAAAAAAGAAAATAAAATTTAAAAAAAAAATTAAAAAAAATTACATTAAAAAATCAATAAAAAATTTGAAATTTAAAAAAACAAAAATCAATAAAAAAATATATATAAAAAAAATTACAAAAAAAAAAAATAAAAAAAATACAAAATAAAGAAATTGAAAAATTTAAAACAAGCATTGATGTAAAACTGTGACCCCGGGGTGGGGCCAGATGTGACCCCAAGGTCACCATTTGAACAAAATTGGTAAAGGACTCATAAGCTTAAAGCAACAGCAAAATATTAAACCTCTGGCTCTTGCAGTTTCAGAGAAGAAGATTTTTTAAGTTTTTCCCTGTACATGTCTATGTAAAACATGTGAGCCTTGGGGCGGGGCCAAATGTGACCCCAGGGTCACCATTTGAACAAACTTGGTAAAGGACCATAAGCTTATAATAAAAGTAAAATATCAAACCACTGGCTCTTGTAGTTTCCGAGAAGAAGATTTTTAAAAAAATAAATCCTATATAAGTCTATGTAAAACTGTGACCCTCGGGGCGGAGACAAATTTTACCCCAGGGTCACCATTTGAACAAACTTAGTAGAGGATCATAAGCTGATGCTACATGTAATACATGAGAGCTCTGTGCCATGTCGTTCCAGAGAAGAAGATTTTTTTCAGATTTTCCCTGTACAAGCCTATGTAAAACTGTGACACCCAGGGTGGGGCCAAATGTGACCCCTGGGTCACCATTTGAATAAAATTGGTAGAGGACCACAAGCTTATAGCAAATGCAAAATATTAAACCTCTGGCTCTTGCAGATTCAGAGAAGAAGATTTTTTAAGTTTTTCGCTATACATGTCTATATAAAACATGTGACCCTTGGGGCGGGGCCAAATGTGACCCTAGGGTCACCATTTGAACAAACTTGGTAAAGGACCATAAGCTGATAGTAAATGCAAAATATCAAACCTCTGGCTCTTGTAGTTTCCGAGAAGAAGATTTAAAAAGAAAATCCTCTATATAAGTCTGTGTAAAACTGTGACCCCTGGGGAGGGGACAAATTTGACCCCAGGGTCACCAATTGAACAAACTTAGTAGAGGACCATAAGCTGATGCTACAAGTAATACACGAGAGCTCTGTGCCTTGAGGTTTCAGAGAAGAAGATTTTTTAAAGTTTTTTCCTATATGTCTATATGAAAAACATGCAAAACCTCAATATACAAACTTTGGACCCTCGGGGCATGGAAATTTTTGACCCCGGGGACTTTATTTGAACAAACTTGATAGTCTAGGCGTTGGCGATCATTTTAAAAGAAAAACTGTTGAAATCTATCCAGCGGTTCTGGAGAAGATTTTTTAAGGTTTCGACCATATATGGTAATGGCAGCCATCTTGGATGTAGCGCTGACCTAATTTTAACAAATCTAAAAAGCATTCAACTAAGGATCATCCATGTGAAGTTTGGTCAAAATTAGCCAAGCGGTTTCTGAGGAGAAGTCGTTTGAAGAAAAGTTAACGGACGAGGGATGGACGGACAACGGAAGATGGACAACAAACCATCCCATAAGCTCTGCTGGCCCTTGGCCAGTAGAGCTAAAACCCCTTACTTTCACACTGTATAACCACGATCAAATTGTATACACTTACTCAAGCAGGTCTGGATTACATCCTTCAGAACCCATCTTCAGCCGTACCACTTGTTCAGGCACACCCTGAATACAAAAACACATGTTTGCCCCAGATTACTTTGCATTATCAATGCCAAACAGACAACATGACTATGCAGTTTCCATCATTACTTTGTGTTATCAATGCCAAACAGACAACATGACTATGCAGTTTCCATCATTACTTTGTGTTATCAATGCCAAACAGACAACATGACTATGCAGTCTCCATCATTACTTTGTAATATCAATGCCAAACAGACAACATAACTATGCAGATTCAATCATTACTTTGTAATATCAATGCCAAACAGACAACATGACTATGCAGATTCCATCATTACTTTGTAATATCAATGCCAAACAGACAACATAACTATGCAGTTTCCATCATTACTTTGTAATATCAATGCCAAACAGACAACATGACTATGCAGATTCCATCATTACTTTGTGTTATCAATGCCAAACAGACAACATAACTATGCAGTTTCCATCATTACTTTGTGTTATCAATGCCAAACAGACAACATGACTATGCAGTTTCCATCATAACTTTGTAATATCAATGCCAAACAGACAACATGACTATGCAGATTCCATCATTACTTTGTAATATCAATGCCAAACAGACAACATGACTATGCAGATTCCATCATTACTTTGTGTTATCAATGCCAAACAGACAACATAACTATGCAGTTTCCATCATTACTTTGTGTTATCAATGCCAAACAGACAACATAACTATGCAGTTTCCTGATTACTTTGCATTATCAATGCCAAACAGACAGCATAAGTAGGTAGTTTCCAGGATTACTTTGTGTTATCAATGCCAAACAGACAACATAACTATGCAGTTTCCTGATTACTTTGCATTATCAATGCCAAACAGACAGCATAAGTAGGCAGTTTCCAGGATTACTTTGTGTTATCAATGCCAAACAGACAACATAACTATGCAGTTTCCATCATTACTTTGTAATATCAATGCCAAACAGACAACATGACTATGCAGTTTCCTGATTACTTTGTGTTATCAATGCCAAACAGACAGCATAAGTAGGCAGTTTCCAGGATTACTTTGTGTTATCAATGCCAAACAGACAACATGACTATGCAGTTTCCATCATTACTTTGTGTTATCAATGCCAAACAGACAACATGACTATGCAGTTTCCATCATTACTTTGTGTTATCAATGCCAAACAGACAGCATAAGTAGGCAGTTTCCAGGATTACTTTGTGTTATCAATGCCAAACAGACAACATAACTATGCAGTTTCCATCATTACTTTGTGTTATCAATGCCAAACAGACAGCATAAGTAGGCAGTTTCCAGGATTACTTTGTGTTATCAATGCCAAACAGACAACATGACTATGCAGTTTCCATCATTACTTTGTGTTATCAATGCCAAACAGACAGCATAAGTAGGCAGTTTCTAGGATTACTTTGTGTTATCAATGCCAAACAGACAACATGACTATGCAGTTTCCATCATTACTTTGTGTTATCAATGCCAAACAGACAGCATAAGTAGGCAGTTTCCAGGATTACTTTGTGTTATCAATGCCAAACAGACAACATAACTATGCAGTTTCCATCATTACTTTGTGTTATCAATGCCAAACAGACAACATGACTATGCAGTTTCCATCATTACTTTGTGTTATCAATGCCAAACAGACAGCATAAGTAGGCAGTTTCCAGGATTACTTTGTGTTATCAATGCCAAACAGACAACATGACTATGCAGATTCCATCATTACTTTGTGTTATCAATGCCAAACAGACAACATAACTATGCAGTTTCCATCATTACTTTGTAATATCAATGCCAAACAGACAACATAACTATGCAGATTCCATCATTACTTTGTAATATCAATGCCAAACAGACAACATAACTATGCAGTTTCCATCATTACTTTGTAATATCAATGCCAAACAGACAACATGACTATGCAGATTCCATCATTACTTTGTGTTATCAATGCCAAACAGACAACATGACTATGCAGATTCCATCATTACTTTGTGTTATCAATGCCAAACAGACAACACAACTATGCAGATTTCATCATTACTTTGTTATCAATACCAAACAGACAACATGACTATGCAGTTTCCATCATTACTTTGTGTTAACAATGCCAAACAGACAACATGACTATGCAGTTTCCATCATTACTTTGCGTTATCAATGCCAAACAGACAACATGACTATGCAGTTTCCATCATTACTTTGTAATATCAATGCCAAAAAGACAACATAACTATGCAGATTCCATCATTACTTTGTTATCAATGCCAAACAGACAACATGGCTATTCAGTTTTCATCATTACTTTGTAATATCAATGCCAAACAGACAACATGACTATGCAGTTTCCATCATTACTTTGTGTTATCAATGCCAAACAGACAACATAACTATGCAGTTTCCATCATTACTTTGTGTTATCAATGCCAAACAGACAACACAACTATGCAGATTCCATCATTACTTTGTGTTATCAATGCCAAACAGACAACATAACTATGCAGTTTCCATCATTACTTTGTGTTATCAATGCCAAACAGACAACACAACTATGCAGATTCCATCATTACTTTGTGTTATCAATGCCAAACAGACAACATAACTATGCAGATTCCATCATTACTTTGTAATATCAATGCCAAACAGACAACATAACTATGCAGTTTCCATCATTACTTTGTGTTATCAATGCCAAACAGACAACACAACTATGCAGATTCCATCATTACTTTGTGTTATCAATGCCAAACAGACAGCATAACTATGCAGATTCCATCATTACTTTGTGTTATCAATGCCAAACAGACAACATGACTATGCAGATTTCATCATTACTTTGTGTTATCAATGCCAAACAGACAACACAACTATGTAGTTTCCATCATTACTTTGTGTTATCAATGCCAAACAGACAACACAACTATGCAGTTTCCATCATTACTTTGTAATATCAATGCCAAACAGACAACATGACTATGCAGTTTCCATCATTACTTTGTAATATCAATGCCAAACAGACAACATGACTATGCAGTTTCCATCATTACTTTGTAATATCAATGCCAAACAGACAACATGACTATGCAGTTTCCATCATTACTTTGTGTTATCAATGCCAAACAGACAACACAACTATGCAGTTTCCATCATTACTTTGTGTTATCAATGCCAAACAGACAACACAACTATGAAGATTCCATCATTACTTTCTGTTATCAATGCCAAACAGACAGCATAACTATGCAGATTCCATCATTACTTTGTGTTAGCAATGCCAAACAGACAACACAACTATGCAGTTTCCATCATTACTTTGTGTTATCAATGCCAAACAGACAACACAACTATGCAGATTCCATCATTACTTTGTGTTATCAATGCCAAACAGACAACATGACTATGCAGATTTCATCATTACTTTGTGTTATCAATGCCAAACAGACAATATGACTATGCAGTTTCCATCATTACTTTGTAATATCAATGCCAAACAGACAACATAACTATGCAGATTCCATCATTACTTTGTAATATCAATGCCAAACAGACAACATAACTATGCAGTTTTCATCATTACTTTGTAATATCAATGCCAAACAGACAACATGACTATGCAGATTCCATCATTACTTTGTGTTATCAATGCCAAACAGACAACACAACTATGCAGATTCCATCATTACTTTGTGTTATCAATGCCAAACAGACAACATGACTATGCAGTTTCCATCATTACTTTGTGTTATCAATGCCAAACAGACAACACAACTATGCAGATTCCATCATTACTTTGTGTTATCAATGCCAAACAGACAACATGACTATGCAGATTTCATCATTACTTTGTGTTATCAATGCCAAACAGACAACATGACTATGCAGTTTCCATCATTACTTTGTAATATCAATGCCAAACAGACAACATGACTATGCAGATTCCATCATTACTTTGTGTTATCAATGCCAAACAGACAACACAACTATGCAGATTCCATCATTACTTTGTGTTATCAATGCCAAACAGACAACACAACTATGCAGATTTCATCATTACTTTGTGTTAGCAATGCCAAACAGACAACACAACTATGCAGATTCCATCATTACTTTGTGTTATCAATGCCAAACAGACAACATGACTATGCAGTTTCCATCATTACTTTGTATTATCAATGCCAAACAGACAACATGACTATGCAGTTTCCATCATTACTTTGTATTATCAATGCCAAACAGACAACACAACTATGCAGATTCCATCATTACTTTGTGTTATCAATGCCAAACAGACAACATGACTATGCAGTTTCCATCATTACTTTGTGTTAACAATGCCAAACAGACAACATGACTATGCAGTTTCCATCATTACTTTGTAATATCAATGCCAAACAGACAACATGACTATGCAGATTCCATCATTACTTTGTATTATCAATGCCAAACAGACAACATGACTATGCAGTTTCCATCATTACTTTGTATTATCAATGCCAAACAGACAACATGGCTATGCAGATTCCATCATTACTTTGTGTTATCAATGCCAAACAGACAACATGACTATGCAGATTCCATCATTACTTTGTATTATCAATGCCAAACAGACAACATGACTATGCAGATTCCATCATTACTTTGTAATATCAATGCCAAACAGACAACATGACTATGCAGTTTCCATCATTACTTTGTAATATCAATGCCAAACAGACAACATGACTATGCAGATTCCATCATTACTTTGTGTTATCAATGCCAAACAGACAACATGACTATGCAGTTTCCATCATTACTTTGTATTATCAATGCCAAACAGACAACACAACTATGCAGATTCCATCATTACTTTGTGTTATCAATGCCAAACAGACAACATGACTATGCAGTTTCCATCATTACTTTGTAATATCAATGCCAAACAGACAACATGACTATGCAGTTTCCATCATTACTTTGTAATATCAATGCCAAACAGACAACATAACTATGCAGTTTCCATCATTACTTTGTAATATCAATGCCAAACAGACAACATGACTATGCAGATTCCATCATTACTTTGTGTTATCAATGCCAAACAGACAACACAACTATGCAGATTCCATCATTACTTTGTGTTATCAATGCCAAACAGACAACATGACTATGCAGTTTCCATCATTACTTTGTGCTATCAATGCCAAACAGACAACATGACTATGCAGTTTCCATCATTACTTTGTAATATTAATGCCAAACAGACAACATGACTATGCAGATTTCATCATTACTTTGTGTTATCAATGCCAAACAGACAACATAACTATGCAGTTTCCATCATTACTTTGTGTTATCAATGCCAAACAGACAACATGACTATGCAGTTTCCATCATTACTTTGTAATATTAATGCCAAACAGACAACATGACTATGCAGATTTCATCATTACTTTGTGTTATCAATGCCAAACAGACAACACAACTATGCAGTTTCCATCATTACTTTGTAATATCAATGCCAAACAGACAACATAACTATGCAGTTTCCATCATTACTTTGTAATATCAATGCCAAACAGACAACATGACTATGCAGTTTCCATCATTACTTTGTGTTATCAATGCCAAACAGACAACTATGACTATGCAGTTTCCATCATTACTTTGTGTTAACAATGCCAAACAGACAACATGACTATGCAGTTTCCATCATTACTTTGTAATATCAATGCCAAACAGACAACATGACTATGCAGTTTCCATCATTACTTTGTGTTATCAATGCCAAACAGACAACACAACTATGCAGATTCCATCATTACTTTGTGTTATCAATGCCAAACAGACAACACAACTATGCAGATTCCCATCATTACTTTGTGTTATCAATGCCAAACAGACAACACAACTATGCAGATTCCATCATTACTTTGTGTTATCAATGCCAAACAGACAACACAACTATGCAGATTTCATCATTACTTTGTGTTATCCATGCCAAACAGACAACACAACTATGCAGATTTCATCATTACTTTGTGTTATCAATGCCAAACAGACAACATGACTATGCAGATTTCATCATTACTTTGTGTTATCAATGCCAAACAGACAACATGACTATGCAGTTTCCATCATTACTTTGTAATATCAATGCCAAACAGACAACATAACTATGCAGTTTCCATCATTACTTTGTAATATCAATGCCAAACAGACAACATAACTATGCAGTTTCCATCATTACTTTGTAATATCAATGCCAAACAGACAACATAACTATGCAGTTTCCATCATTACTTTGTAATATCAATGCCAAACAGACAACATAACTATGCAGTTTCCATCATTACTTTGTAATATCAATGCCAAACAGACAACACAACTATGCAGATTTCATCATTACTTTGTGTTATCAATGCCAAACAGACAACACAACTATGCAGATTCCATCATTACTTTGTGTTATCAATGCCAAACAGACAACACAACTATGCAGATTTCATCATTACTTTGTGTTATCAATGCCAAACAGACAACATAACTATGCAGTTTCCATCATTACTTTGTAATATCAATGCCAAACAGACAACATAACTATGCAGTTTCCATCATTACTTTGTAATATCAATGCCAAACAGACAACATAACTATGCAGTTTCCATCATTACTTTGTAATATCAATGCCAAACAGACAACACAACTATAAAGATTCCATCATTACTTTGTGTTATCAATGCCAAACAGACAACACAACTATGCAGATTCCATCATTACTTTGTGTTATCAATGCCAAACAGACAACATGACTATGCAGATTTCATCATTACTTTGTGTTATCAATGCCAAACAGACAACATGACTATGCAGTTTCCATCATTACTTTGTATTATCAATGCCAAACAGACAACACAACTATGCAGATTCCATCATTACTTTGTGTTATCAATGCCAAACAGACAACATGACTATGCAGTTTCCATCATTACTTTGTGTTATCAATGCCAAACAGACAACACAACTATGCAGTTTCCATCATTACTTTGTGTTATCAATGCCAAACAGACAACATGACTATGCAGTTTCCATCATTACTTTGTAATATCAATGCCAAACAGACAACATGACTATGCAGTCTCCATCATTACTTTGTAATATCAATGCCAAACAGACAACATGACTATGCAGATTCCATCATTACTTTGTGTTATCAATGCCAAACAGACAACATGACTATGCAGTCTCCATCATTACTTTGTAATATCAATGCCAAACAGACAACATAACTATGCAGTTTCCATCATTACTTTGTAATATCAATGCCAAACAGACAACATGACTATGCAGATTCCATCATTACTTTGTGTTATCAATGCCAAACAGACAACATAACTATGCAGTTTCCATCATTACTTTGTAATATCAATGCCAACAGACAACATAACTATGCAGATTCCATCATTACTTTGTTATCAATGCCAAACAGACAACATGGCTATTCAGTTTTCATCATTACTTTGTAATATCAATGCCAAACAGACAACATGACTATTCAGTTTCCATCATTACTTTGCAATTATCAATGCCAAAACAGACAACATGACTATGCAGATTCCATCATTACTTTGTTATCAATGCCAAACAGACAACATGGCTATTCAGTTTCCATCATTACTTTGTAATATCAATGCCAAACAGACAACATGACTATTCAGTTTCCATCATTACTTTGCATTATCAATGCCAAACAGACAACATGACTATGCAGATTCCATCATTACTTTGTTATCAATGCCAAACAGACAACATGGCTATTCAGTTTTCATCATTACTTTGTAATATCAATGCCAAACAGACAACATGACTATTCAGTTTCCATCATTACTTTGCATTATCAATGCCAAACAGACAACATGACTATGCAGATTCCATCATTACTTTGTAATATCAATGCCAAACAGACAACATAACTATGCAGATTCATCATTACTTTGTTATCAATGCCAAACAGACAACATGGCTATTCAGTTTTCATCATTACTTTGTAATATCAATGCCAAACAGACAACATGACTATTCAGTTTCCATCATTACTTTGCATTATCAATGCCAAACAGACAACATGACTATGCAGATTCCATCATTACTTTGTAATATCAATGCCAAACAGACAACATAACTATGCAGATTCCATCATTACTTTGTTATCAATGCCAAACAGACAACATGGCTATTCAGTTTTCATCATTACTTTGTAATATCAATGCCAAACAGACAACATGACTATTCAGTTTCCATCATTACTTTGTAATATCAATGCCAAACAGACAACATGACTATGCAGATTCCATCATTACTTTGTGTTATCAATGCCAAACAGACAACATGGACTATGCAGTCTCCATCATTACTTTGTAATATTAATGCCAAACAGACAACATAACTATGCAGATTCCATCATTACTTTGTTATCAATGCCAAACAGACAACATGGCTATTCAGTTTTCATCATTACTTTGTAATATCAATGCCAAACAGACAACATGACTATGCAGTTTCCATCATTACTTTGTGTTATCAATGCCAAACAGACAACATGACTATGCAGTTTCCATCATTACTTTGTAATATCAATGCCAAACAGACAACATGACTATGCAGTTTCCATCATTACTTTGTGTTATCAATGCCAAACAGACAACATAACTATGCAGTTTCCATCATTACTTTGTAATATCAATGCCAAACAGACAACATGACTATGCAGTTTCCATCATTACTTTGTGTTATCAATGCCAAACAGACAACATGACTATGCAGTTTCCATCATTACTTTGTAATATCAATGCCAAACAGACAACATGACTATGCAGTTTCCATCATTACTTTGTGTTATCAATGCCAAACAGACAACATAACTATGCAGTTTCCATCATTACTTTGTAATATCAATGCCAAACAGACAACATGACTATGCAGATTCCATCATTACTTTGTGTTATCAATGCCAAACAGACAACATGACTATGCAGATTCCATCATTACTTTGTAATATCAATGCCAAACAGACAACATAACTATGCAGATTCCATCATTACTTTGTTATCAATGCCAAACAGACAACATGGCTATTCAGTTTTCATCATTACTTTGTAATATCAATGCCAAACAGACAACATGACTATTCAGTTTCCATCATTACTTTGCATTATCAATGCCAAACAGACAACATGACTATGCAGATTCCATCATTACTTTGTTATCAATGCCAAACAGACAACATGGCTATTCAGTTTCCATCATTACTTTGTAATATCAATGCCAAACAGACAACATGACTATTCAGTTTCCATCATTACTTTGCATTATCAATGCCAAACAGACAACATGACTATGCAGATTCCATCATTACTTTGTTATCAATGCCAAACAGACAACATGGCTATTCAGTTTTCATCATTACTTTGTAATATCAATGCCAAACAGACAACATGACTATTCAGTTTCCATCATTACTTTGCATTATCAATGCCAAACAGACAACATGACTATGCAGATTCCATCATTACTTTGTAATATCAATGCCAAACAGACAACATAACTATGCAGATTCCATCATTACTTTGTTATCAATGCCAAACAGACAACATGGCTATTCAGTTTTCATCATTACTTTGTAATATCAATGCCAAACAGACAACATGACTATTCAGTTTCCATCATTACTTTGCATTATCAATGCCAAACAGACAACATGACTATGCAGATTCCATCATTACTTTGTAATATCAATGCCAAACAGACAACATAACTATGCAGATTCCATCATTACTTTGTTATCAATGCCAAACAGACAACATGGCTATTCAGTTTTCATCATTACTTTGTAATATCAATGCCAAACAGACAACATGACTATTCAGTTTCCATCATTACTTTGTAATATCAATGCCAAACAGACAACATGACTATGCAGATTCCATCATTACTTTGTGTTATCAATGCCAAACAGACAACATGACTATGCAGTCTCCATCATTACTTTGTAATATCAATGCCAAACAGACAACATAACTATGCAGTTTCCATCATTACTTTGTAATATCAATGCCAAACAGACAACATGACTATGCAGATTCCATCATTACTTTGTAATATCAATGCCAAACAGACAACATAACTATGCAGTTTCCATCATTACTTTGTAATATCAATGCCAAACAGACAACATGACTATGCAGTCTCCATCATTACTTTGTAATATCAATGCCAAACAGACAACATAACTATGCAGATTCCATCATTACTTTGTTATCAATGCCAAACAGACAACATGGCTATTCAGTTTTCATCATTACTTTGTAATATCAATGCCAAACAGACAACATGACTATGCAGTTTCCATCATTACTTTGTGTTATCAATGCCAAACAGACAACATGACTATGCAGTTTCCATCATTACTTTGTGTTATCAATGCCAAACAGACAACATGACTATGCAGTTTCCATCATTACTTTGTGTTATCAATGCCAAACAGACAACATGACTATGCAGTTTCCATCATTACTTTGTGTTATCAATGCCAAACAGACAACATGACTATGCAGTTTCCATCATTACTTTGTGTTATCAATGCCAAACAGACAACATGACTATGCAGTTTCCATCATTACTTTGTGTTATCAATGCCAAACAGACAACATGACTATGCAGTTTCCATCATTACTTTGTGTTATCAATGCCAAACAGACAACATGACTATGCAGTTTCCATCATTACTTTGTGTTATCAATGCCAAACAGACAACATGACTATGCAGTTTCCATCATTACTTTGTGTTATCAATGCCAAACAGACAACATAACTATGCAGTTTCCATCATTACTTTGTAATATCAATGCCAAACAGACAACATGACTATGCAGTTTCCATCATTACTTTGTGTTATCAATGCCAAACAGACAACATGACTATGCAGTTTCCATCATTACTTTGTAATATCAATGCCAAACAGACAACATGACTATGCAGTTTCCATCATTACTTTGTGTTATCAATGCCAAACAGACAACATAACTATGCAGTTTCCATCATTACTTTGTAATATCAATGCCAAACAGACAACATGACTATGCAGATTCCATCATTACTTTGTGTTATCAATGCCAAACAGACAACATAACTATGCAGTTTCCATCATTACTTTGTTATATCAATGCCAAACAGACAACATGACTATGCAGTTTCCATCATTACTTTGTGTTATCAATGCCAAACAGACAACATGACTATGCAGTTTCCATCATTACTTTGTAATATCAATGCCAAACAGACAACATAACTATGCAGTTTCCATCATTACTTTGTAATATCAATGCCAAACAGACAACATAACTATGCAGATTCCATCATTACTTTGTTATCAATGCCAAACAGACAACATGGCTATTCAGTTTTCATCATTACTTTGTAATATCAATGCCAAACAGACAACACAACTATGCAAAATCCATGATTACTTTGTTTCTCTTTGACTTACCATTTTCACCATTTTGAAGTATTTAATGTATCTGGGGTCTTGAGAAACTGGGTTGTCAGCCTTGGGCTCCTCTGGAGGGGGTGGAGGTTCTGCGGTATCTCCTGGCACCTGAATCAGAGAAAAGATAAAATGTTAAAATGGTTTGGTTACTTTGAGACAGCTTTATAGGAACAGGAACAGGGCTGGGGTGGGCGGCTAGGAGCTGGAGTGGTAGGGGTGGGTGGGGATTTGTGGGGCAGACCCCACGATAATCTGAGAGTGTCTAGCGCGTTTTGCATTGGTCACTTGTCTTTATAGGTAACAACCTGTAATTTTAATTTTAGCCAAAACAAGAACTGAACTGAATTGTAATTATGTCCTGTTAAACAAGTGAGTATATGAACGCGGGTAATAATAATAAGTCATTGATACTTTTCTTTTCTTAAAATGATTAAACACTCAATCTATGAACTTTTCAAATCATGCACACAGTACATTATTAAGAATATATTACTGGAGAAGGATGAGGTGCCCCTGGGGCATTAGATGCTTCAAATAAATCACACAGTTATTTTTTTTTTAATATATTACCGGAGGAGGAGGAGGTGCCCCTGGGGCTGGAGGTGCTGCTGGGGGAGGAGCACCAGCAGAATCTGCTGCAGGAGCCTGACCTCCACTGGGAGCTGTCACATTCTCCAACCCGGGAATAGAAGATATCTGAAATGAAAATATTATATAAATAATTTATGTTACAATATTTTCATAAAATGTAGAGTTGTTTATAAAACTTCATGCCGGACTATATGTTGTAACGTAAGAACCTACATTTATCTAAAAACTTCTAAGGATAACATGAAACCCATAAAAACATCTTGCTGTGTTTTAATTTAATCAAGGTCACTTTGAATGTACTTGGTTTTCATTGAAAGTTGAAAACTGAAAAAGAATAAATAAATAAACAAGAGGATGTAAATGAACTAGAAAGAAAACAAGATGAGATTGATTAAGAACCATTAACTATAACTATAACTTCTAAAGAACAACATATTTCAAGCAGTTGGACCCATTTAAATATATTACATCAGCAGACATTGTTTTATTTTGAATAAGTTCATCATAGTTAGCATAACAAAACTACATGCACTAGTTAGCATAATTACTCACCTTTGCATCTAACAGATTCATAGTAATTTCCAACTGCTGTAGGCGATGTGACAACTGTTCCAGTTTCTCCTCACATACTCCGGAAAACCTGTTGAGGAAGCTGGCTGTGTGACTTACGAAGTGGTTCAAGAAAGCTATAAGTCTCTTCTGATTGATTGATTCCACCTTAAAAATAAACATTTTCATAAAAATAAGATTTGTTGACTTGTAAATGTTATCTAAGATGTGTATTTTTTTAATTTTAATGTGACATTGTATTATAAAATAGTTTCAAGATACCATATGAGTGCCTTTTCATATCAAGTGTATCGGATTTGATCAGGCTACAAAAAAGCATATTGTAAGGCCAAAATATTCTGTTTCCATGGTGAAGTGCTCTATAACTCTATAATTTGAAAAAAAAAACATAAATAATTTCCATAATTGTTTGCTTAATGTTTCTGTATAATTAACCAATCTACTTTCAAACAGAATGATTCTTTGGACAGCCCTTGGTTTTTATGGCATATCTATTGTAGATCCTGCAATTTCGACAAACTACGCATATGACTGGAAAGGTCCAATTTCATTTTGAACGAAAATTGCCTTTCGATTCTCTGTCTGTCTGTCTGTCTGTCTGTCTGTCTGTCTGTCTGTCTGTCTGTCTGTCTGTCTGTCTGTCTATACTGTAACACCCTCTTTCGAAGATTATGTGCAGGGTATAAGTGCACGCCGTGTGGTTGTGAGTATTTAAAAAGATGATAAGTGCCAAACTGACAGTGGGAAACTTGTAAGTATACTCATGCATGTATCTGTCGAAAGTATAATGGATGTTGCAGTCAGTCTGCATAATCTCACTGGATGATTCACATATGGTGGCATGTTTTTAAATAGCAACTAATCCATGTACAATTTTGAAGAACAGACAAAATCAGGCATCAGAACATCGGTCTTGTAGCGGCGACATTTAAGGTCATTAAGTACGGTAGTTACACTAGAATGATATGAATAATCATTATGTACCCACCTTGCTGCTCTTCGCAGAACCATTCTAATATTCTTATGCTGTGATAAATCTATTTTTGAATTATTACATTATCATGATTATAAAAACTTCAGACCAAGATGGTGTTGTTGTTTTTTGTGTCTCACTCTGTTGTATACACAATTTGGGCAGGACTAAATGTCTAAAACAAAATGGAGAAACACCAGAAGTGTATAATTAAATATTCAGGGACAAATTTCAATCTGGACGGGATGTGTGAAACCCAGTACAGGTAAATGGTGAATAATTGATTGCCAACCGTACGTCCACAATAAATCACACAGATGTAAGTGCTGGTATGGTAAGTGTGTGTGTATTTCTAAGGATTATAGTCCCTCAATCATTTGAGCCATGAGAAGAATCCTTCGTTGACTTGGCATTATGTGTGGACTTTTGTGTGAGTGATTGTGTGTAGTGCTATGTATCTATCTACAGTCTACTTGAAGCAGATAATGTGGTGCTACACTGGAATACCATGCTGTAGTACATGATACCCCACCAAGTCACATTATTCTGACACCGGGTTAACCAGGCGTAGCACTACCCATTATTTGCTTGTCAAGCAAGGGGTACAGTAACTACTACCACTGTTAATGTCTTTGGTATGACACTGCCAGGAGACTCGAACCCACAACTCCCCGACTGCAGGCCAGACACTCTAACGACTGCACTTTTTAATGTCGGTCAATAGCTATTGATAGCTTATGTTTGTGTTTATATGCCATACCGACTTGAATTTTTTTTTGTATCTGTATCTGTATCTTTGTCACTGGTATGGTAAGCCAGGGACGTAAATTCTTAAATCACTTGGTAAGCCAAGAACACTGGTCAAGTCATGATTTAACTCTGCTTATACTAGCTTACACAGAATGGCAGTAAATGTCTTATATTTCCATGTGCATACACACCGCAAAATACATGCTTTTTTACAACAGCCACGGGCACCACTCGTTGAAATTACTGATAAATAGGGACAAGTTTAAATGGTGGGGGACCGGCGGGGGCGCCTCCACTTCGCAGGGATAGACTGGAGTAGGGTCTAGTACACTGGTAATATCAAGAATTGTTGGCTACTTAATGTAATTATCGATATTTTATCATAATGTTTATATTAGTGAATAAATAAGAATTAGTTTAATCTCGAAATATAATGTATTTGTATTATGTTTTTGTCCATTCATTTACTTTTAGCGCAAAATTGAATAATTCAATGGAATAATAAGTCATCATGCAAATATTGAAGTTAAAAGGTTATAAAACAAAAATAATGTGTGATATATAGTAATTGTCATCTGAATATAATTGTTGATGAAAATGAAACTCTGGGTGGCTGTTCTATAAAATGGTACCTTAAAACGTGCGTTGACCTTACAGAAAATACAACTGAGGAATTTGTGTGCAAAAAGTGTTCTTGACAGATTTATCATTTATAATGATTTTAAGGGACATTAAATACATATATGAGCTTGTTTGTTTAAAATATCTGACTTTGCGGAATCAAGCACACTGTGAAAAAAATATTGAATTAAACTTGTGATTGATTTAAACCATGACTTAAAACAAGACCGGTTTACGTCTATCCACAGCCGCTGCTTATAATTATGTAATATACAGTTATGATGTTTTTCAGTCTATTTCTGCTTGCATTCACATGCTATTATGTTAACATACAATTAATTATTAAATGAAATAAAGTTCTTATTGTACTAATATATTTGATATTTTATTTATTTAATTCCGTGTTTTTTTGGATGGGGATGATCTTCTGACGACCCTTTTAAATCCAATTTAGTCATTAATTTGTTAATCACCCCTAACATGCTATCTTCCCACCAAATAAACAAAGCAATTACCCATCAGGTTACCTATGTATTATCAATTAGTCGTGAAGGTGTTAATCACTGCCGCCACCACCACCGCCACTCATGCATTCCCAACTACCCTCCTCATTTCCCTATGAGACGGGGCACCCGCCATTTAAACTTGTCAGATAAATAGTAGAATTGTAAGGGGCGAACTGGATTGGGACGAATGTTGTGGGTGTACACGCAAAAATTGAATTACCTTTGAATAATCTATGCCTGGTCCTACTATAGGTAGACCATCAGAATCCATGGTTATTTTTCGTTAATCTGCCACAATGTTAAAGTTTTTAATTCATTAAAAAGTGTGTTGGACGATATTTTGTTTTTTGTTCACGAGTTTGTCAAGTTCCTGTTTACTTTTTGAATGTCAAGGTCACTTATTTTCTGCGTTACAAAATTTGATATTATAATTATAATAGCCAATTGATGCTATTAATTTAAATAAAAAATAGATTAATGATTTTTTTTACTGTAAATAGAAAAGATAGTTCATTTTTAAAACGTTTGAATTAAAAATCACAAATTTTACCCGAGACTGTAATTAAAGAGCACACTTCCTGTTTTGGAAAGTGCAAAAACAGAAATATTTCAGATATTTGGCCCAAATAAAGTAAAATGGAGAGCCCACCGTCTCTTGAGACGGTATACCAAGCTCTCCAGGCTTTATACAATAATCCAGATGTTGTTGGGAAAGAGAAAGCATCTGTTTGGCTCGGTGAACTCCAAAGATCGGTAAAAGAAAAAGGCCAAAAAAAAAAATGACACTCGTCATATTTTTTTTCGGTTGATATATTATGTCTTCTATATATATATATGTATACTGATGTATACCCTTTTGTTATGATCATCACCTTTTCCAGGGAATTCTGATTAACACAGTCATTCCGTGACATCTTTAAAATGCACCAGATAGGGTTCACCCCAGTGCCTTTAATCACGCTGATGGGGTCATGATTGTCGTATCGGGTACTAGAGAAAGGTACCCGAAAATCTTTGAATTCCAGAACGGCCCCCAAATATACAGAGACGTACCTGGATAAACAAGATCTTATTGGCGAAATTGGAACAATTTAGAACTTGATAAAACAACTACTTAAACAATATTGTTTATCATTTACTATTGCGCTATTGTTCTTAAAAACATATTTAGGCTACCATAGTTAGTAATAAAATACAGAACATATTGTCGTAAAACCGGAAGTTGTAAATCATCAAACCCCGTGCAAAAAAGTAAACAAATATGCAGCTCGTCATTCAAGAAGAGTTCGTCAAATATTTAGACCAACTGCATTCCTTTAAGCGGAGGCAACTGTGAGCGGCTTTTAAAAAGTGAATCGATTAAACTTTGTAAACAATGAAAGTTTCGTTTCTGTGAAGTAACAGAACGCGTTACGGCCGCGTTTACGACATTGTATTTTGTCTGGGGTACATTTATGTATATTTGGAGGCCTTTCTGGATTTCGATGGTTTTCGGGTACGTTTCTGTATATATAAATGTACCTCGGGTGCCTTTCTGTAGTACCCGTTACGACAATGACCCCATCAGCTTTAATCACCACAGAGCTTGAAATTTAAATTCCCAATGAGCTTGGTCCTTTAAAATCCATGCACGGTGGTTAGATTTTCCTTATTGTAATTGAAAAACCCTTTCAGACCTCTCTGTGCAGCTTGTAAGTGTCTCTTCCAGATTGTGTGAAAAACCCCTCCCAAAACAACAAGTTCAGACAGTCATTTTCTCTTCGAGGGTATAGGGCATTTAAGTCGGTGACCTTCTAACCATCACCTTGCCGAAAAATATCAAGGTCATATGGACTTTTGACAAATCAAATTCAGAAAATTTTCATTAATTTACATATTTATTGACTCAACACGAGGTTCCTTTTTTTGCGATAACCGTAAATCAAAACTGGCGACAAAAATGCAAACGTTTTTAATATACTCCAAAAACTCGCTTATTAATGCGATTTGATGATGTATTAAGTGTATTTCATTGACATGATTGATAAAGTATTAAATTAAATCTAGATGTATGTGCATCTTTCCCCAAAACATTGCAAAACTTAGCGATATGTGTCTTTTTTTCTTAGGTCGTATTAAGTGTATTTCATTGACATGATTGATAAAGTATTAAATTAAACCTAGATGTATGTGCATCTTTCCCCAAAACATTGCAAAACTTAGCGATATGTGTCTTTTTTTCTTAGGTCATCGGTTTTTGCAATAAAAAAAAGATCACAAGAATAGATATTTGTTTAGTTCTGACAGGGAGTAAGTATACAGGGAGGAGACACGGACCGTTTTGCCATGTATGTTGTCACGTGTGTGTTTTACTACTGTCTGAAAATGACTCATTTGCTTGCATGTATAAAAGCACATTTTACCAGACGGTTCCGTGTAACAAAGATAAAAAATGGTGACAGTGTATAGCTATTGCAAACAAGATACGGGACTACGGGTTATATTAGGCATTACATGTACTAATAACAAGAAGTGAAAAGTAGACACATTAATTGTTGTAATTTCACGGTGGTGATTATAAGACAGAGCCTAAAAAGAGGTGATGAAAATGCCTATTTTGAGATATCGGCTTAAAATTTTAAATTTTTCAAATTAAAAATGGTGTATAGCTATTGCAAACAAGATACGAAGTAAGGGTTATATTAGGCATTAATAATAACAAAAAGTGAATAATAGACATATTTATCTTTGTCAAGATGTTGGCTGAAATTTTAACTTTTCAAATGTAACGCGCTTACGATCGATTTACCTGTATCGATAAAATAGTAAATGGCGGCGTTCTAGCGCGACAACCAAAATTGATAAACTAGAGCGTTTATGAACCAGTGCTCAAGAAATAGGATAGCCCGACGCCCGGGGCTCCTCGAAATCCATTCCGGGCCTGTCTGATTTTGCAGACGAGGAGCCCGTCGGGCCTGTCTAAAAAAAATATAAAAATAAAAAAATCCCCAAAAAAATCAGTTTTACTGGATCTCAAGCTCAAGTTCCTCAAGACAAAATACTCCCATGTGTATTGTGAACTGTGAAAACACTTGCAATAAAGTAATTAAAATGTGTTATACACACATTGAAACAATAAGAAGTTTGAATATTTTGCCTGGCTTCGTGTCGGCAGTTTGTCACAACTTTGAGGTCGACAAATGTTGACATAAAACTCATTATTCTGCTATTAGGGTTGTGTTTTCTTTCCTTTGTGATAAGAAATCAGGGCTTCCACTAAGGTTCAAATTTAGGAAGTTCGAACTTCCTGTGTATCAAATTTGGAAGTTCATGGGGAAAATTTAGGAAGTTCAAGTGTTTGGGCATGGCATTCATACTCCGTCTTTGAGTCAGTGATTCCGCTTGGTGGTGAGGGAAGCAACACATCTAAATTGTTAAAAAGTAAAAAAGTATATTTATAATCATCTATATGTTAATAAAAGAAAATATTTGATGACATTATATAAACGGTTTCAAACTAAAAATACTTAATTTGCGTGCCATACCCCACCCACAAGTTTTATACAGTGAATTGCATTTTGCAAACAGTTTTCAATTGATCAGTCCAGGAATTTTAAAGCTTTTAAATTGGCATACATTAATGAAAGGTATGTAAAACTGTCAAGTGTAGGAGTAAATGTAACAAATTCTTTAATTTATTATCAAAGCAATCGATTGTTTTTGCCAGTGATAATTTCACTTCGGTGTTCAGTCTCCATTCGCGAAGAGTTCTTTCCCCTAGGTTCGAGATTATTAAATATTGTTTGTCTATCAGTACTTCGTTACTATTTGTAAATTTGATAAATACATAGAAAAATGACACAAAGATATAAAAGAAATAGCCTAAAAAGTATAATCTGTTTGTGTAAGGAGTTTGAACTTTGTGGTTAATGAATATAAATTAAGCAATTTGGCATCGAGATTATATTGCTACTTTCATTTTGTGAAATGTGCGGCTAGGCCAATTATCTAATTAACACTCTCTCCTCTCACCAGCCATGCGTGTGACCCTTGATAAAAACTGGACAAAACCGGTTTTACCTGTCAATTACAGGCTCCACTGAGTTTTAATTGCTTTACAACTTGTTACGTCGGTAGTCTCAAATGAAATTAGATTAGATGGGCGGGGCTATAATCGGTAATTTACAGATTATGGGACGTCCTTAGTAAAGAATCGCGGCGTACTTTGAAGTTTTTGGAAGTACACTGTACGTCTTCGATGTTAATTTTCGGCGTACAACTACGATTTTTGGACGTAATTTACGGCCGTACGCCCGTTAACGGAAGCCCTGAGAAATACCGTTTTTGTCATTAAAAAGACACTAATGCATGAAAAAAATCATTATTGATGGTATTTCGATTGAATGTTTGTGAAATGTTCGGGCCGTAAAAGTGCGGTGTCATAGTAGTTCGGATGGTACATAATTTCGGATATATATATATATATATATATTTTTTTTTTTTACATAATCAAATAAGAAAAACTGTCCTTTACAAATACATGTTGGTGGAAAGAAAAATATATATACTGTATATGTATAAATACAGATATACAGTATATTTCTATTCATTATTTAAGGTGTAAGGAGTTCCTGGAATCCTACTTTTAAATGAATTCTAGTCTAGGCTCCTAATTCTTTACTTGGAGAAAGTGGTGACAAAAAGAAAAAATATAACCAGAGGAGGCTCTGATAGTCTCATAAAATCTGATTGAAAAATTTGGCTCCAAGTTTAGCTCCAGTTTCACCAAGTCGGCTCTGATTATTATTGTTGGCAAAAGTGCTTATATACTTTCCTTTGCATTGGTTATAAATTACTATGTAATATTCTATTCAATCATATTTTAAACGAAATGGTAAATAAGTCCGCTGACCAGGGAGCATAAAGTGGTAGCAAAAAGAAAAATATAGTCAGAGGAGGTTCTGAGCTTGATTAATACATACGTAACAAAATTAATGTGTGCTATAAAAGTGAATAAAGACACATTTCCAATAAGAAAAAAATATTGGACCTTTCCATTTTAAATCAGGGCCTGTCCATTTCAAAGCAGGGCCTGTCCATTTCAAATCGGGGCCTGTCCATTTTCAGAAGCAACAAGCCCTGGGCCTGGCTCTTAAAATAATTTTCTTTGAGCACTGTGAACCCGTGTCTCCTCCCTGTATACTTACACACTGGTTCTGAATATGTTTAATTGATATTTAGGCCTTACACTACCACTTAAACAATCAAAAATAAGAGCAAGTTGTCTTAAAATGTGGGCCAAGTGAGTTTTGTGCAGGGCAGTTGCCTTTTGAAAATTCACTTGCCCTTGGAAAGTGGATTTTAACAAGATTTCCAAAACCTTCTACAATTAAAAGTCATGTGAAAGCAGATGTATCTTAGAATTAAAAAGAAATGAAGGAAGGTCATGGGGTTGGCCCCCCTCCCAACCACCCCCTCAAAATCCCCATCTTCTCCTACTCCAAACCATGCTGTTTGTGCCAGCAACTGAAAAAAATCCTGGGTAGAACCCAGCAATGTAATTTGCCTTCCTTTTTTTTTTTTTTTTTTTTTACTTTCCAGCCAATCTACATAGTAGTGGCCCATTTATTACTGATTTACAACATGAATTATATACAATTTTTACACATCAATCAAACATAACAACAATTACAATATATAATAACATAAATTTAGTCCTTTCTTTCTGAATCTTTCTCACTTCTGATAGAATGATGTGTGAATTAGGCAATTGTCATTAATGGGCTCACATTACTGCAAAACAATTAAGGAAGTATTAAAAAAAGGAAAAAAAATGAGAAAAAAAAACTCCATTGAATGACAGTGTGTATTGACAATTCCTTTGCATATTTATTATATTTGGTAAAGAGAATTTAAATTATAGAAAATGTCATTTGTCAAGGTCCTGGTTACTATTCGCAATTATTATATAAACCAATAAATATAATTTCTGTAATAATATGATAAAAACACCAGTTGTATGGACATTAACTTATTATCTATGATTTATATGTAGAAGGCTTAATCTTGAAGTAAAGTTTTATATTTATGCCAAGTTTTATCAAAAGAATTTACTGTGTCACTTTTTATTGCTGTGTATTTACGAGCTTTGAATGTATATTTAAGTCTATTATGAAGTGCAGTAATTGAAAGTGGAGAATTAAGTTTTTTTGCAGAAAATATATAGTATTTAATTTCAAGTATGATAGAGTTATCTGCTATAGTAAACTGCTCTCCCATGTTAAATATAAACAACTCCTCAATAAAAGGTAAAATTTGCCTTCCTTGTACATGGAGAGATGGACTGACAGTTTTACATCCCCTCCAAAGGATGGCTTAAGTTCACAAGCGGGAGTGTGTTTTGAAAAAATTGGGAAGAAACCTACCAAAAATCAACCCCAGAACCTCTTTAAAACCTGTTTTTATTACAATAAACATTATTCAAGTTAACCTTAGATATTTGTTTTTCTTATTTTAATTCAAAACTCCTATTGTAGACGAAGGAAGCCTGGTCTCCAAGAAGTAGGTTTATGGCCATAAATTCTTTTACAACGGTGTTACTACTAACTCTTTTTAGCTCGACTATTCGAAGAATAAGAGAGCTTATGTAATCACCCCGGGGCCCGCTCGGCGTCGGCGTCCCACATCAAGGTTTGCGTGTAAGCTGTGTTTATAAGTCTATATCTCTTACATTTCTTATCCTAGCACAACTAAATTTGGCCATGGGCTTCCTTATAGCATTATCTTAAGGGCTGTATAAGCAGTTTTGGTTACTGTAACACATCGGCTCCCATGGAACCCAAATTATGATAGCCCATAAAATGTGTCCCATTTCACATCAAATGTTGCGTGTAAGCTGTGTTTACAAGTCTATATCTCTTACAATTCTTACCCTAGCACAACCAGATTTGGCCATGGACTTCCTTATAGCATTATCTTAAGGGCTGCATAAGCAATTTTGGTTCCTGTAACCCATGGAGCTCTTGTTTAACTTTGCAAGGACTTCTACATCATTTCTGTGGCGCGCCATGTATACACAGTACAGATGGCTTAATGTTTCCTCTTAGGGACAGACACTATGGCTCATATATTCAACAGGTACATTGATGTACATGTACTAGCAGCGTCTGGTGTGGAAAGCATCCGTCTGTCAGGTTAGCTGAGTGGGGAGAGCATCAGAACGGTAATCTTAAGGCCCTGGGTTTGTTTCAAGGTCAACATGCATGTTCTAGCTATGTGACATTTGGAGCTCTAACTGGGAAACTCTGTTGGAGCCCCAATTGTCAAGGGTATCTATTTTCCGTTAATCCCAAACTCATACTCGGGACCTAGGGACGGCGCTAGGGACGGCGCGTCTGTTCTGACAAAACATGTTTAATAGTAGAATAAAAGTAGTGACAATTTTATTAGATAGTCCGGTTAGAAATAAAAACATATCACTTATGATAAGGCATGTTGTACTTCGCAAACTGCAGAGTTGAACAGCTCTATTTTTGGTAGGGTGACAATATTTGGGTGCAAGACTTTCCAATGTACTATTGTTCTGGAGAATTATGAATATTTATAAATAGTTTTCAGATGCTGTGTCTAAATTGAAATGGGTTCATTTGTTATTTGTTCCAATCCTTTTTCTGCTATTGTGTACAGATTCCATGCTGTAATAACATCGAGAAATAAAATATGTTTAAACCAAATGGGTTCAGGTGCCTGGACTGTCTGTCAGTGTCAAGTAGTCTTCAAGTGGGATAGCTACAAGACTGTTGGTGATGTTGTAACAAAGATGTGTGTAGTTGGTTAAATTTTCTCCAGTTCAGGGAGTGCAAGCATATCTATCCATAGTCCTGCTTTCACAGTGAGCTGCCCTGCATTGGACAGCTTTGACAGGTTTATGTGGCATTCATTGTGGGGAGATCACACTGGTGCATGACTCAAGATGTGCGGTGATGGAAACCTCACTTTCAAATTAGATTGGCATGACAATAATTTGGAACTCTTGTTCTGTGGTTATTTTTTCTATCAACATTCATATAACAAATTAATTGTCTCATACATGTTCAGAAATATAAATCTGTCTATTTTGTGTTTTGTAGGTACATGCCTGGCAAATATCTGACCAACTTCTAACCTTACACCAAAGCCTGGAGTCATGTTATTTTGCTGCTCAAACTATGAGAACAAAGGTTTGCATCTTTTCTATCATTTGGAGTGGCCTTGAAGAAGTCTAATGAATAGAAGCCGTTTTTAGCTCTACTGATCAGAGATCAGCAGAGCTTATGCCGTGGTGCGGCGTCCGTCGTCCGTCCGTCCGTCCGTCTGTCCGTCCGTCTGTCCGTAAACTTTTATTTGTAGCGACTACTCCTCTGAAACTACTGGATGGATATTCATGAAACTTTACAGAAATGTTGCCCATGAAGTCTAGTTGATCCTAGCAAAAATTCATGTTGATGCGAAATCCAAGATGGCCGCCAAAGCTAAAAATAGATTTTTAAAATACAAGTTTGTAGCGACTACTTCTTGAAAACTATAAGTGATATTGATATGGGACTTTTTCTAAAATGATCAGCATGACATGATGTTGATCCTAGTCGAATATTATTTTGATTCGACCTTAAACATGGCTGCCAGTGGCCATCTTTGTTTACATAGAGTTATATAGTAAAAACTTGTAGCGACTACTCCTCTGAAACTACTTAATGGATGTCCATGAAACTTCACAGGAATGTTGCTCTTGATGTCTAGTTGATCCTAGACAAATTTCAGGCTAGCCGGAAATTCAAGATGGCCGCCACGGCTAAAAATAGATTTAAAATAAATAAATTTGTAGCGACTACTTCTTGAAAACTGTAAGTGATATTGATATGGGACGTTTTCTAAAATGATCAGCATGACATGATGTTGATCCTTGTCGAAATTTATTTCGATGCGACTTTAAACATGGCCGCTAGCTGCCATCTTTGTTTACATAGATTTATATAGTAAAAACTTGTAGCGACTACTCCTCTGAAACTACTGGATGGATATTCATGAAACTTTACAGAAATGTTGCCCATGAAGTCTAGTTGATCCTAGCAAAAATTCATGTTGATGCAAAATCCAAGATGGCCGCCAAAGCTAAAAATAGATTTTTAAAATACAAGATTGTAGCGACTACTCCTTGAAAACTATAAGTGATATTGATATGGGACTTTTTCTAAAATGATCAGCATGACATGATGTTGGTCCTTGTCAAAAATCGTTTTGATTCGACGTTAAACATGGCTGCCAGTGGCCATCTTTGTTTACATAAGAGTTTGTATAGTAAAAATGTGTAGTGACTACTCCTCTGAAACTACTAGACGGATTTTCATGAAACTTCACAGGAATGTTGCTCTTGATGTCTAGTTGATTCTAGCACAATTTCAGGTCGGCTGGAAATTCAAGATGGCCACCACAGCTAAACATAGATTTTTAAAAACACGTTTGTAGCGACTACTTCTTGAAAACTGTAAGTGATATTGATATGGGACTTTTTCTGAAATGATCAGCATGACAAGATGTTGATCCTTGTCGAAAATTATTTTGATTCGACATTAAACATGGCTGCCAGTGGCCATCTTTGTTTACCTAAAGTTATATAGTAAAAACTTCAACTTGTAGCGACTACTCCTCTGAAACTACTTGACAGTTTTTATGAAACTTCACTTTACCTAGCTATCAAAATCTATCAGTAGAGCTTCAAGGTCATTGACCTCTTGTTACAATTAAAAATACAGAATGTTAAAATCTCAAGTAGTAAAACAAGAATTTGTATATTATGTGTAACTAGTATTGTAATGGTGAGTGAAGCTTTAAGATTTACAACACAATGAAGTGTTGAATGTATATAGACCTTGTCTGGTGAATATCATCAGATCTCCTGTATTACACTGGATAATATTAAATTGTTATTATAACCTCCATTAATAAGGAAGCTGTTAGAACATAGTTTGATAATTGCATTAGTTTTTGTGGAGTCAGTTTACAGATCTTGACTTAGCGATCACAATATCGTCTGGGTGTATATGTGTCAGTAAGTATACTCACTAGTCTGTGCGTTCGATTTTCATTTCTTAATATCTTCTCTGTTACTTGCAGGAATTTCACTAAACTCCACCAGAATATTCCTTATATCATTATGGATCCAACACAAAACAGTTACTGTGTCCTACTTTGGACAAAATATGTCATGCCCAGTCTTCGCTATGACATGCATACATGTATCTTGCTTCTTTCTTGCAGGATTTTCACCTTTTTTCACCAGATTGTTCGACGAAATATTTTATGGGTCACGTCCGGTCTCCGCTACGAAATTGGTATCTTGCGTATTTCTTGCAGGATTTTCACCATTAAACTTCATCGGAATGTTCCTTATATGCATCTAATGTCATATGCAGAATTTCAGGTCGCTGTGACCTACTTTTGACGAAATATAGGTCACGTCTGGTCTCCGCTACGGCATGCATACGCTGCCTTCGTTCTTGCAGGATTTTCACCAAACTTCATCACAATATTCCTTATATGCATCTAACACCATATATATATGCAACATTTCGGGGTGCTGATTTACTTAAAACGAAATACTGGTAAAACAAAATATTGGTCACATCCGATCTCTGCAATGGCATGCATCCCCCAATGTAAATGACATTATTTAAATTAAACATTAAGTATGTAAGGTATGCATATCTCTTGCGATTGACATTGGTGTTAGTCTTATCAAAAATCTGGACTTCTTCACAATTGTAGGGCTCGACATGTAGGCCGTGGCTTAGGGCTCGACATGTAGGCCGTGGCTTAGGGCTCGACATGTAGGCCGTGGCTTAGGGCTCGACATGTAGGCCTTCTTGTGTTAAGAAAGACTTCTATGTTTTATTGTGTACACTCTGTAACCCTAAAGGCATGTTTTTGGCTGGCTGTCTATCACAGTAAGAAAAACTATGACATTTTGTTCTCCGATTTATTCTTACAGATCCAGTATGCTTTTCATGAATTACCAGCCAATGTTCACCAGGTGGGTATTAAATATATACAATTACTCAAAATGAAATAATTAAAAAAAACAAACTTATTTTGATTTACCTTTTCCTGACAGCCATGCTTTGAATGGCAACATATATTCTTTAAAACATTATAAATCAATGTTAAAAAATGATCAGTAGTCATATTAAGTGCATTATAGATAATGTATTAAGTAGGGAAGGGCTGTAACTAATGTTGTAAGAAGCTGTGGTCTAATCTATGAGAATATTTGGCAATAACACATGTTTAAACTACATCTAAATTGCTGGTTTTGAGGTGGGGAAATAAATAAACTTCTGCTTAGTATGCAAAATATGTTTCAATGTACTTAATTTAGGTATCTCTAAAGCTAAAAGCATTTTTTTTTTTCCTTTGGGGCCTTATCCCACTTCCAGTTAGGTGCCCTGGACGCCATTGTAGGCCATTGAAAAATGCATGGATTCTGTGTCTATCTGTACTCGTTGTTATGATATTTTCAGTCATTACGAGATTCTCTTCTGGAGCATGCTGCAAAGGTCACAGTGGACACGGCACCAGTTATCGTCACTCAGGTATGTGTTATTGAGCTTGTGTCTCCTGGTGGATGCAGACCAGTGTTTGGTTTGTTCACCAGTTTACCTTTTAGTTTGGCTCCTTTTAATAAATGCAGCGTTTGTTTATTTAAAACAAGTTTTACTTTGTTTTATATTGTCATTTAGGGTATGTGATATTTTTATAAGTCCATTTGAAGTACAGGACATATTATGGTATAGGGTCGTACATGTGTCTGTCCGCAAACAGTTGCTCGTTCTGCGTGATATTTTAGAAAGTATATGCTTTTGGGGTTAGTAGGTCAAAGATTTCTGTGGAAATATGTAAGGACATTCACATTCAGCATCTGAAAATATAATATGCACGCTCATGAAGCTTCATAGGTTTATTACCCTTGCTTGGTGACAGAGGAACACTAATACTTTTCGGGTCAGTTGGTCATGGACACACTAAATCCAATGCTCAATCCTGATAAAAAAACCCACTTCAATGTGAACTTTGTAAAAATAGTACCTATGGTAAAACAGTAAACCCTATTGATTTAGGGTTTAGTATGTCAAATGTCAAGGTCACAGTTACTTAACATTTTATGCCCTTTTCATGTCTTTTATGATGTGTATTAGCCAGCCAGCCGTGCAGCCGTCTTTTGCACGGCCGTTTTTGAAAAATCGCGGCCAATATTTGAGGGAGTGGGTGGGGTAAAAAAAAAAAAAAAATTTTTTTTTTGCTCAACAACACTTCCAAACTCTTACTTTCTCAATATTGTTATGTTTAGTTTACATATATAGAAGAAATATGACCCAAAATGTTGTTTTTTTGCCTTTACCTGTAAAAATAAAATACCCCAGAGACACCCACTTGTCGCGAATTGGCGCGTAACGCGTGTTAGCAACTTATTTTGCACACCCTGTTTGCATATTTGCACACCCAGTTCTTGAATTTCTGCCTAATACACTGTGTCCACAATATAGCTTTAAAAGGAATTGAGAGATATTTTACTGCCTCCGTGTCAGCAGCACCTTCCAAATATTTGTTCCTATTTTGTTGTTGCCAAGTTATCAAATTAATTGTCAGAAAATTCCCTTCAAACTGTGGAGTCAAAGTCGTGTTACTCGAGTAACACCTGGACAAGAAGGGGTATAACTATGATTGATAACTTAATGACTGAAGATTCTGGATAAAGACTTTGACCATCTTGTTCAATGCTCGGTTTTTGAGTATTTGTGATAAGGTATTGAGCAATAATTTGAATATGTAATCTGTTCTTTTGATTGCATTGTTTTATTTCCGTAGAACTTTAAGATATGAAAGTATTTAGAAAGAAATTTAGCTGTGTGAATGCATCATGTATGTGCCCTGATTAGAGGGAAGTGTCATTAATTTTCACATTTTAATATTTCAGTTAAGTTTAGCCCTAGCAGATCTTGCTCTACAAATGGTAACTTGGAAAAACTCTGTTTCAGACTTGGTACAAAAGTAAGTCATTGACATTGCTCTTAAATATGGAACACACACATGCACATTGAGGTATACCTGTTTTCATTAGCGTAGTTGGAATACAAGAATTCATTATACCATTAAAGCATCATTTGAATTTGTAGAGTTTAATTACCATGGGCTTTTCAATACAGGATTTTTATCCTGAGTGAAATGCGTCCATTTAAACGAGTGCAACAGCACGAGTTTGTTTATTCGGACATATTTTCACGAGGGATTGAAATCATTTATGGAAAAACTCATGGTCACTAAATTATATAATATTACGTTTCTCTACAATAAATGAAAAATTCTAATCTCAGCTAGTTATCACTGCACATAATGAAATTTCTTTGCAAATGCATCCCAAAGTACATGGCGTCATTGACACTGAAGAATGTCAACTAGTGAATTGAAGAACAAATTGGAGAATAAATTATCGAAATCTTGAATACTGTGATATTCAGTTTTCTTGATAATTTATAGTACTAGTTCATTAACAATCACTGGGTAACCTGAAATACCATGTTTATCATTGAAACAAATCAAGCAAATGGTTAACCCAACGTTGACGCAACTATGATACGTCTCTGGCTAATTTATGTCATTGTCATTGCTTACGCACACAGCTTGAAGCGCCAATTATTTAGTACTTAAATAGAGAAAACAAAGTAAAAGCAAGTTTCAAACCATCCGGCTAGCATGAAATATTTCCATAGGGAATTATTTCCCCGTAGTTATTATCACTTTCCTGTTTTTGAAATCTCGTAATCCTTGCAAAAAATGTATTTATATTAATAATTCATACAACAATAACTAGCAGACATCAAATTTTCCAGACCACATTCTTTCTGCCAAATGTTTTTTAACTTTCTAGAACAATTTAAGTAGTGCATAAATAAATTATATATCACTAAAACAGACATCTGCTTTTAAATTAAGTATGTTTTTTTGTTGAAAATTGTATCCAAAAATGGTTCCAATGTGTTAAATAATTCTAAAGACACGCTAAATTTTTTATCACAAAATAATAAAGCTACTTAAGTTATTTGAAAATTTCTGATTTTTGCTGCATAGGAACAGCCCTAGTATGTCCGTATTGTAAAACAGGTTTTAATGTAAATGCTAAAAATGCTTTGGCTGAAACCTGCGTCGCCAACAAGAAGAACTTTTTTGTATAGTTGGTAGTGTTTATAGTATACATTTGCCCAATACTTATGTGCCTTGTTTCCCAACACAAGTGTTGATATTTCAGATTTGGATCTAACCAGGCCCAGTTGTCATTCTTGCTGGAAGTGCTGACAGTGTTACCAGAGGAGGTAGGTACATTTACATGCCTCCACAAACAAACATTATGGACCATGAAAACTAATATGTGTGTGATATGTGGTCAACTTCCTTTAGGAAATGTTGTTGATACAGCGAACATTTGGGAAGGCTTGTGGAAGAGGTGTGTCTGTCACAGTTATGATGTCATATTTTGTTAAGTTAAAAAAACATGTTGAAACTAATTTTAATACAAAGAATGTGCTAGATGTACTTAATGTACTAGAAAGGTATGATAATTGCATCTTGTAAAATGGAGCATATTTTTTTCACATATTTAAAATTATTATGCCAAGATATCTGTCTGTCATTATACCCCCACTTTTATACTCCTGCTTTCACAAAGTGAAGTGTGGGGCTATACAGGCAGTGTTTTTTTTATGCCTAATTTGGAGGCCGTTATTCGGCCCCTTCACAATGCCAAAAGTATACTTTTTTCACAATTATATCCAAAAAATCACAATCTTAAAAAAAAAAAAAAAAAAAAATAAATAAAAAACAGGCAGTAAGGTTACTAGTCTTAATATAAGCTGGTGTCAAAACTAGTCTGTATTTACCAAAAACAAAACTTAAAACCAAGGGATATTAAACTGTGAAAATAAAAGTGAAAAAAGTTTCTTTTTCTTTTATAATATTTCACAATTTTCACAATTTCTAGAAAAATGCCGCTATTTTTCACAATGGCACAGGCACAGGCTGCATTCACAAAACACATAAAAAAACACTGACAGGAATCACATTGTCCATAACGTCCCATTGCGTCCCGTCGTGTCCCGTCCCGTCAACACTTTTTTGTCCCATCTGGTCGCGTAACACATTTTTTATACTTGCATATCTCAAACACTTTTGAATGGATTGTTCCCAGACTTCATATACTAATAACAACTGATGAACTTATTTATTTTCCTCTACGTCACTCATCAATCATTGCCTAATTTATTACAGAATTATGGCCCTTTGTTTGACATAAAATTTTCCACTTTAATATTGTATAATGACCTGTTAACAAATTTTTCCTCAAACATATTCGAATTGATTGTTCCCAAACGTCGTGTACACATAACAACTGATGACCTTATGTCCCTGTACATCACTCATTATTGAGTGCCTAATTTATTACAGAATTATGGCCCTTTGTTTGACTTAGAATTTTCCACTCTAATATTGTATAATGACATGTTAACATATTTTTTCTCAAACATTTTTAAATTGATTGTTCCCAAACTTAATATACACATAACAACTGATTACCCATCATTGATTGCCTAATTTAGTACAGAATTATGGCCCTTTGTTTGACTTAGAATTTTCCACTGTAAAATTGTATAATGACTTGTTAAAACATTTTTTCTTAAACATTTTCGAAATGATTGTTCCCAAACTTCATGTACACATAACAGCTAATCACCTTATGTCCTTCTACATCACAAATTATTGATGCCTAATTTATTACAGAATCATGGCCCTTTATTTCACTCCATAATGAACTTCATGTGGCTTTCACTTATAACACTTTTCATGGATTGTTATAACACCTAACGTGATGATATGAAGTGTCTCTGCATTAATGGTTTTTCGATTCTGCAATTTTTTTACAGAATTATGGACGTTTGTTTTAATTAGAATTTCTTTCACATTAAGACATTAACAGATATTTTAGACAAATTTATTTATTATTCTTGATTTTGCCCATCATCAGCTAGAGCAAAAAAGTGGGGGTATGCATCACCTTCAGTGATAGTTCTAGTTAGTTTTGAATACATTCTTCTTTTCAGATTAACAGTAGGTCATTACGGCTTGGTGCCAACAGAAGAAAAGAACTTATTGAGGAGTTACAGTCTTCATCTGAAGTTGTCCTGCAGTTGCTGGTATGTACTCTCAAGTTGTCCTGCAGTTGCTGGTATGTACTCTCAAGTTGTCCTACAGTTGCTGGTATGTACTCTCAAGTTGTCCTACAGTTGCTGGTATTTACTCTCAAGTTGTCCTGCAGTTGCTTGTATGTACTCTCAAGTTGTCCTACAGTTGCTGGTATGTACTCTCAAATCGTCCTACAATATGGTCCACAATTGCTGGTATGTACTCCCAAGTGGTCCTACTGTTGCTGGTATGTACTCTCAAGTTGTCCTACAGTTGCTGGTATGTACTCTCAAGTTGTCCTACTTCCTGGTATGTACTCTCAAGTTGTCCTGCTTGCTGGTATGTACTCTCAAGTGGTCCTACAGTTGCTGGTATGTACTCTCAAGTTGTCCTACAGTTGCTGGTATGTACTCTCAAGTTGTTCTACAGTTTCTGGTATGTACTCTCAAATGGTCCTGCAGTTGTTGGTATGTACTCTCAAGTTGTCCTTCACTTGCTGGTATGTACTCTCAAGTGGTCCTACAGTTGCTGGTATGTACTCTCAAGTTGTCCTAATTGCTGGTATGTACTCTCAAGTTGTCCTACAGTTGCTGGTATGTACTCTCAAGTTGTTCTACAGTTGCTGGTATGTACTCTCAAATTATCCTACAGTTGCTGGTATGTACTCTCAAGTGGTCATACAGTTGCTGGTATGTACTCTTAAGTTGTCCTACAGTTGCTGGTATGTACTCTCAAGTGGTCCTACAGTTGCTGGTATGTACTCTCAAGTGGTCCTACAGTTGCTGGTATGTACTCTAAAGTTGTCCTACAATTGCTAGTATGTACTCTAAAGTTGTCCTACAGTCGCTGATATGTACTCTAAAGTTGTCCTACAGTCACTGATATGTACTCTCAAGTGGTCATACAGTTGCTGGTATGTACTCTTAAGTTGTCCTACAGTTGCTGGTATGTACTCTCAAGTGGTCCTACAGTTGCTGGTATGTACTCTCAAGTGGTCCTACAGTTGCTGGTATGTACTCTCAAGTGGTCCTACAGTTGCTGGTATGTACTCTAAAGTTGTCCTACAGTCGCTGATATGTACTCTAAAGTTGTCCTACAGTCACTGATATGTACTCTCAAGTGGTCCTACAGTTGCTGGTATGTACCTTCATGTGGTCCTACAGTTGCTGGTATGTACTCTCATGTGGTCCTACAGTTGCTGATGTGTTCTCTTTTAAGCTTTATCGATGCTAAGTAAATGATTAATAGGTGTTAATTTCCTCTATAGCTCAGTGGTAAGAGCACTGAGCCCACAAGCGGAAGGTTGTGTCACCGAATGCTGGTCTCTCCATATCATGTTTCATTAGTTCATTGCTCATCTTTCTTCAACATTCGGCAAAATTCCACCTTCTCGACCCTCAAATTTGCTCCAGGAGTAGTTAGTAACTCGCTGCTGTGTTGTGATGATGTTAGGCCTACGTTCACTGAAAGAAGAAACACCGTACACAGAAATTCATTGGTTCTTCGTCTGGCGCATATGAAATATGCAGTGGCCAGTAGCCTAGTAGTGGCATAGTAGCTTGATTGGTGTACCATGGAGTACTGTGGGGGGGCCGCTTCACAATAATAGAAAATAATAGATGACATATCAACAGTGTCTCAGAAACAGTCCACTCCAAAGGAAAAAAAAGAACTATCAGACAAACTGTGGGTGAACAGAGAGAGTCGTCGTAGAAACAGAATATACAGTGATGCTTTAACAGAAAGTATGTCACTACAGATAGCCATCCAGTAAGAGGGACAAAAGCAGAGCTGGCAGAAGATGGAGTGAGGGGAGTGAAAGAAAGGAGCGGAAAGAAGGGTTTAGACGGTTGACCAACATCGGCATCCATTTTTAAAACAACCAAGCTGAGTAATGTCATGCCAGATCCATACTGGTATACATATCGCCCAGGCCGAATATATATGAAACACATAAAAACACTTGTAAAATGCATAAATAAAACTATTAGATTTAAACATCCAATTATAAAAAATGTGCAATGATACTTGTTTAACAATTTGTTTGGTTGAATATCTTGTATCATCTCAATACTTTGTTTTATATTTCAGACTGCATGTTTGGATAGTATGACCTCCGACCCTCGTATAAGGATTAAAGTACTTAAGTGCTTGAGTAGCTGGTACAATATTGAGGCCGTACCTGAAACCATTGTACAGTCAGCACTGTTTATGGCCCCATTCAATGCACTGGTAGGTAGATTGCAACATTTAGTATTAAAGGCCAAATAAAATAATATGTGTGGTCCCGGTTTCCCGACTGACCCTGTTTTTAGGGGCCGACCCCCCAAAAAAAAGACATTTTGCATTTTATGCTTTCTTTTCTTTTTTTTGTTTTTAATTATTTTTTCTACTGATTCTGTATCTGATGATATCAACAAATATATAGTTAAGTTTATTTATTTATTGGGTATAAAAGTATAGAGTAAAAAAAATATTTTTTTTTTAAGAAAATGGAATATTTTCCCTACCTACCTACCTACCTTATTTTCTTTTGAGCATGTAATAGGAACCACACATATAATTTTATTTGGCCCAGGAATAAGTGGGTGGTCTGCCTCCACCACTAAAATAATCAACCATCATACATAGACGAAAATGTACTGAATAATCAACCATCATACATAGACGAAAATGTACTGAATAATCAACCATCATACATAGACGAAAATGTACTGAATAATCAACCATCATACATAGATGAAAATGTACTGAATAATCAACCATCATACATAGATGAAAATGTACTGAATAATCAACCATCATACATAGACAAAAATGTACTGAATAATCAACCATCATACATAGACGAAAATGTACTGAATAATCAACCACAACCATCATACATAGACGAAAATGTACTGAATAATCAACCACAACCATCATACATAGACGAAAATGTACTGAATAATCAACCATCATACATAGACGAAAATGTTCTGAATAATCAACCACAACCATCATACATAGACGAAAATGTACTGAATAATCAACCATCATACATAGACGAAAATGTACTGAATAATCAACCATCATACATAGACGAAAATGTACTGAATAATCAACCATCATACATAGACGAAAATGTACTGAATAATCAACCATCATACATAGCCGAAAATGTACTGAATAATCAACCATCATACATAGCCGAAAATGTACTGAATAATCAACCATCATACATAGCCGAAAATGTACTGAATAATCAACCATCATACATAGACGAAAATGTACTGAATAATCAACCATCATACATAGACGAAAATGTACTGAATAATCAACCATCATACATAGACGAAAATGTACTGAATAATCAACCGTCATACATAGACGAAAATGTACTGAATAATCAACCGTCATACATAGACGAAAATGTACTGAATAATCAACCGTCATACATAGACGAAAATGTACTGAATAATCAACCGTCATACATAGACGAAAATGTACTGAATAATCAACCATCATACATAGACGAAAATGTACTGAATAATCAACCATCATACATAGACGAAAATGTACTGAATAATCAACCATCATACATAGACGAAAATGTACTGAATAATCAACCATCATACATAGACAAACATGTACTGAATAATCAACCATCATACATAGACGAAAATGTACTGAATAATCAACCATCATACATAGACGAACATGTACTGAATAATCAACCATCATACATAGACGAACATGTACTGAATAATCAACCATCATACATAGACGAACATGTACTGAATAATCAACCATCATACATAGACGAAAATGTACTGAATAATCAACCATCATACATAGACGAACATGTACTGAATAATCAACCATCATACATAGACGAACATGTACTGAATAATCAACCATCATACATAGACGAAAATGTACTGAATAATCAACCATCATACATAGACGAAAATGTACTGAATAATCAACCATCATACATAGACGAAAATGTACTGAATAATCAACCATCATACATAGACGAAAATGTACTGAATAATCAACCATCATACATAGACGAAAATGTACTGAATAATCAACCATCATACATAGACGAAAATGTACTGAATAATCAACCATCATACATAGACGAAAATGTACTGAATAATCAACCATCATACATAGACGAAAATGTACTGAATAATCAACCATCATACATAGACGAAAATGTACTGAATAATCAACCATCATACATAGACGAAAATGTACTGAATAATCAACCATCATACATAGACGAAAATGTACTGAATAATCAACCATCATACATAGACGAAAATGTACTGAATAATCAACCATCATACTGAATAATCAACCATCATACATAGACGAAAATCTACTGAATAATCAACCATCATACATAGACGAACATGTACTGAATAATCAACCATCATACATAGACGAACATGTACTGAATAATCAACCATCATACATAGACGAACATGTACTGAATAATCAACCATCATACATAGACGAACATGTACTGAATAATCAACCATCATACATAGACGAACATGTACTGAATAATCAACCATCATACATAGACGAACATGTACTGAATAATCAACCATCATACATAGACGAACATGTACTGAATAATCAACCATCATACATAGATGAACAT
>JAWPHD010010844.1:0-89504 GCA_037043455.1 Cyrtodaria siliqua | reverse complement strand
TTACAGAGAAACTGCTCTCAGTGGAGTGCGTGATCCAGTGGTATAGCGTCGGACTCCAGACCGAGAGGTCGTGGATTCTATCCTCGTCATGGCCATGTTATTTATCATTGAGCAAGATATTCACATTGCTTAGGAAGCAGGAAGCCACCAAGAGCGATTAATACAAATTGTAAATACTTGTTTCGCAATCGACGTAAAAGCCATATGTTTAAACTAACTGTGACAGATGACGTTGCTTTGAATTGAATTGAATGTTGTTTAAAGGCTCATCAACACAGTATAGGTTATTTAGAGCCGCCCCAGAGAGAGGGGAAGGATACATAGGAATCCGGGAACCTGCCCTACTCTTATTATCGAATAGATTCCAATGGTTCTTTAACGTGCTCGGAGGATAGACTGATACACGGGACCGCCCGGTTTACGTCCCCATCCGATGGACGAGGCTAAAGGAATGTGTCTTGCTCAGTGGCACCACGGATGATTGAACCCGGTTACAAATCCGCCACGATACCGACTGCGCCAAGCCAGTCCTCTGAAGTTGCTTTGAAAATGAAACGGTATATATTTAATTTTATTACATTTACTGAATTGAAATGGGAATAATAACAACACAGACAAATTCGTTAAAGCTCTCTGTTACAGTAAAGAGCATATGTAACATGTACCAGTACTCTCACAATATGCTACGTCGCCATGTTCGGAAGCAAAGAACGAAACATGAAACCATCTGAATTGAAGAAATTATTTATTGAACGTGAATTGCACGGTTGATCGATACTGAAATTGTGGCGATGAAGATTGATATCAATGAAATGGTAAATCAATCATGGTTTATGCTACATTTCAAACTAATACAATGTCCATGTTTTAATTCGGCACAGGTACTCTCATAAAACTAACGCCATAAAATGAAATTGATCCTTAATTAACAATCTGAGAGAATAAATACAGAAATAGAACTGAGAAATAAAAGCGTCAATTGAATGATAGATGACTTGACTTTGTGGCGCTTTATATTGGTTCCTTATTTCGGCACCGACTCTTGTATGGTTTTGATAATTGCACATGGTAAGGGACCAGGCAATATTTATTTTGGGGAGGGGGTGGGGGTTGGGACCGGTGCAAAATGGCATGGGACAGGTACTTTTTTTGTCGCAACAAACCATGGGACGATACTTTTTTCCCGCTAGCTTGCCATGGGACGTACACATTTTTTAAGTCAAATTCTTCCCCCCCCCACCCCACTCCCCCCTCACCCAACTCCCCCCCACCCCCAACAAAAACAAACAAACTTTGAATTACAAATATTGAAGCATTGATCTTAGACCATAAAAGGCCACCTTACCAAAAATATAGGCTTTTGGCGGTACACTTTTCACCATGCAAATGAAGTATACGGCAAAGTTGCTGCAAACAAATATGCAAATGAAGTTCTGGTGATGTTCACCGCAACTTTGCCGCAGACCTCATTTGCATAGTAAAAGTGTGCGGCAACTCCTCAGCACACTTCATTTGCATAACGCTTTTAGCAGTAGTCTTCTGGCGGTGTATGCTGCTACTTTGCCGCAGACCTCATTTACATAGGTAAAAACTTTGCAGCAAGCTTCATTTGCATAACAAATTTCTCTTCAATGTTCCGGAGATGTTTTTCAAAATATTAAAAAGAACTGAAATTATGAAACAGAACAATGGAGCGCCATTTGTTACAAAAAAATAAAATATTTAGCTCGAAAACATTTTTTTTTATTATTTAACATAGACTGCACCATATTTAATTAAATTGACACTATTTAAATAAATCGACACGATTTAAACAAATGCTCTCGATATAAAGTATATCCTTACGATTTCGATTATATCCTCACGATTTAAATATATCCATACGCTTTAACTAAATGGTTTTGATTTAAATAATTGTTTGTGAATTCTAAATAAATGGACCTTCGTTTTACTAAATGTGCATCAATTTATTGAAATTCACTATATTTAAATAAATGAATCACAATTTATTTAAACTGACACTATTTAAATAAATCCTCTCAAAATTAAACTTTGTCATTTCTGCATTACTCTCATTTTCATGGAGATGTCGAGCACTGTAATTTCTGCATTACTCCCATTTTAATGGAGAGGTTGAAGCTGTCATTCCTGCATTACTCCCATTTTAATGGAGATGGCGAGCGCTGTCATTCCAGCATTATTCCCGTTTTCATGGAGATGTCGAGCACTGTCATTAATTTTCTGCATTACTCTCATTTTCATGGAGATGTTGAGCGCTGTCATTTCGAATTACTCCCATTTTAATGGAGATGTCGAGCACTATCATTTCTGCATTACTCTCATTTTTATGGAGTTGTCGAGCGCCATCATTTATGCATTACTCCTATTTTCATGGAGGCGTCGAGCTCTGTCATTTCTGCATTACTCTCATTTTCATCGAGATGTTGAACGCTGTCATTCCGCATTACTCCCATTTTGATGGAGATGTCGAGTGCTGTCATTCCTACATTACTCCCATTTGCATGGAGATGTCGAGTGCTGTCATTCCTACATTACTCCAATTTGCATGGAAATGTCGAGTGCTGTCATTCCTACATTACTCCCATTTTAATAGAGATTTCGAGCACTGTCATTTCTGCATTACTCTCATTTTCATGGAGATATTGAGCGCTGTCATTCAGCATTATTCCTATTTTAATGGAGATGTCGAGTGCTGTCATTCCGCATTACTCCGATTTTAATGGAGATGTCACGTGCTGCCATTCCTACATTACTCCAATTGTCATTGAGATGTCGAGCAGTCATTTCTGCATTACTCTCATTTGCATGGAGATGTCGAGCACTGTCATTTCTGCATTATTCTCATTTACATGGAGATAACGAGTGCTGTCATTCATAAATTACTCCCAATTGCATGGAGATGTCGAGCACTATCATTCCTGCATAACTCCCGTTTGCATGGAGATGTCGAGCATTGTCATTTCTGCATTACTCCCATTTGCATGGAGATGTTGAGCGCTGTCAGTCCTACATTACTCCCATTTGCATGGAGATGTTGAGCATTTTAGCATTACTCTCATTTGTTTGCAGATATCGAGTACTGTTGAGCTCTGCCACTTCTGCATTACTCTCATTTTCATGGAGATGTCGAGCGCTGTCATTTCTGCATTACTCTCATTTTCATGGAGTTGTCGAGCGTTGTCAATTCTGCAGTACTCACATTTTTATGGAGATGTCGACTGCTGTCATTTTTGCATTACTCTCACTTTCATGGAGATGTCGAGCGCTGTCATTTCTGCATTAAATACTCTCATTTTCATGAAGATGTCGAGCACTGTCCATTCTGCATTACTCTCATTTTCACGGAGATGTCGAGTGTAGCCATTTCTGCATTACTCCCATTTTTTTGAAGATGTCGGACCCTGTCATTTTTGCATTACTCTCATTTTCATGGAGATGTCGAGAACGGTCATTTCTGCATTACACCCGTTTTTATGAAGATGTCGAACGCCGTCATTTTTGCACTTCTCCCATTTTCATGGAGATGTCGAGCGTTGTCATTTCTGCATTACTCGCATTTTCATGGAGATGTTGAGCACTGTCATTTCTGCATTACTCCCATTAACATGGAAATGTCGTGTGCTGTCATTTCTGCATTACTCCCATTTTCATGGAGATGTCGTGCGCTGTCATTTCTGCATTACTCCCATTTTCATGGATATGTCACTAACTGTAGCAGTCCAATATGCACCAATGGTGCCTGGATATCTTAGAATCAGCACGAGACCCTAGACAATATACACACACATCTACCTTATAATTGCGGTCATACTGATCATATTATTTTGCACTTGGGATACAATTTTAATTATTCTGGTTTTAAATGTTGGAGTTATCATGGTGTTTGGTATTTAAAAATGTTCTTGCAATGAACACAATTAAATAGATGTTTAAAAATAAGGTTCCACGAAAAAAAAAATACACTTGGCTAAATTACTTGTTTCAAGTGGTTCGTCCTTTGACATGAAATACAAATTTCACTTTAGTAGTAAATAACTGGAAATAATAAAATTATGTATAAAGTCTAAGTTTTGCGATGCTGTTTTGGCTAACAGAGTCTTCCGATACAGCAGATCAGAATGGAAAAGTTTGTCGTGATGTTCTGTGAATAAAGAAACGGCAAATCTGAATTTAAAAGATTGTGGTGATGTAACGGCGTGCAAAAAAAAATAAAATCGGATTGGTAAAATGTGTCGCAATGTTGTGGCGACAAAAAAACATGCAAGTAAGTATGTGGTGATGTTATGGGGAACGTTCCAAATAAATGAATGTTTCTGGCGACTGTATAGCTTTTTGGCGAGTTTGCGGCAAATTCGCCAAAGGTTACCATAATATTTGCGACAACATCACCGCTAGTGGCGAACATTGGCGAACAATTAAGAATTGTTACGGTGAACAAAATTGTTCGCTGCAAGCTTGCATTTGGTAAGGAGGGTGCTTATGGACCAGGCAATATTTATCTGGACAGTGAGTGGGATTGGTGCAAAATGGCATGGGATAGGTACTTTTTTTGTCGCGACAAACCATGGGACGATATTCTTTTTTTCGTATGCTTGCCATGGGACGTACATTTTTTTTATATAACAGTTTTATTTGCACCGGTCCCAACCCCCGATAAATATTGCCTGGTCCCTAAGGTAGCAATGAACAATTTCGTTGAGTTTTTCGGTTTGTTAACGCAGTCTTATAATTACACATGGTAGCAGTGAACAGTTTATTTGTGTTGTGATGCCAAGGCTAACGTACACGCATCCCTTAAATGTGAATAATTGTATTTCTGTGCTGATGTGTAATTCTAGCATGTCGTGCAACAAAGGTGAAGTCAACAAACATAAAACGTTTGAAAAAGCACAATCAAGAAGTACCTTAGAAGCGAATCGCTTACAACGGTATCGACTAATACAGTAAGAATACAGTAATAATGATGCATGTCAAGGATTTGACCAGAACGAAGCGAGGTCGTCCACGTTGATTCAAAAAGTTTGGTAGGAAGAACAGATGTTAAAAATTGGGAAGAAAGTAGCTGTTATGAAAAAACGGTCGGGGCATGTTTACGTCTTCGTGACAACATTTTGTTTTTTTTGTTTTTTTTAATATTGTTTTCACACACGCGACTTGATCTGTTATTATGTTAAACTTTGTTTAAACCCAGATATAATGCTATTTTCTCTTGGCAGCTATTTGACGCTTGCGTAAAACCTTGCTTGTATTCAAATTGTGTTTGTGTTGTCCGAAAAAACTTAGCAGTCGTCTAACAAATGGTTTACGCCGCTAAGAGTATCAAGGTTTGACTATTTTGGAATATATATTTTAGTGTTAAGTGTGAGTATGGTTACCAAGGTTACCGATTCAAAAGATCAACTACACTAAAAATTCAATTACACGGTCATTTTTCCATATGCACATAACTTGGTGTATGTAATCGTCTATGAAAAATAAACAACATATCAAACGATTTATTATTTCGAACTCGGACGTCAGTCCGGGGGTGGGGTGGGGGCCTGGGGGCCCTCAGTGGGGGGGGGGGGATTTTTTTTTTTTTTTTTTGTAATTACGTCTCAAGTGAAACATTATGATGATGGCTCTACACCCAGGGGTCCTCGGGATGTGGATGGGGTGTGGGGTGTCGAAAGGTCCTTTACACTAAAAAAATCAATTACACTGTCATTTTTCCATATTTTTGCACATAACCTGGTGTATGTAATACATAACCTGGTGTATGTAATCGTCTATGAAAGATAAACAACATAGCAAACTATTTTATTATTTCGTCTCAAGTGAAACATTATGATGATGACTCCACACCCAGGGGGCCTCAGGGGGAGGGTCAACAGATCAATTACACTAAAATTCAATTACACTGTCAATTTTCCATACTTTTGCTACACATAACTAAATGGTGTATGTAATCGTCTATGAAAGATAAAATCATATCAAAATATTTTATTATTTCGAACTCGGACGTCTGCCTGGGGGACAAGGGTGAATGGGACAAGTAGGGGGAGGGGGCAGATTTGGAGTGTTTTTTTTGTAATTATGTCTCAAATGAAACAATATGATGATGGGATTACACTGTATACATTTGTTTCCTCCTACGTCATCGTCGGGGACCTGGAGGAAAACCCGTCTAGTCGTTGAGTACAATTTAATATATGTGCCCGCTTGCACGTGCACTTTTCATATAAAACTAAATCACGCATCGTGATGGATTTCATTTGTATTTAAGAAATACTAGTATACTCTACTATTACTACTACTACTACTGCTGCTGCTGCTGCTGCTACTGCTGCTGCTACTCTACTGCTACTGATGCTACTCTACTACTACTGCTGCTGCTGCTACTAAAATAAGGATAGTACTAATAATAAAGACTTTATTTAACGATAGAACTCATTTAAAACTAATCAATCCTCCACGAGGCCCTCAACAATACATCTATACAATATTTACAAAAGAAATGGGATATACATGTAAAGTGATCATATTTACTATTCAATTTCAAATAGAGTTGCACGACACTAATAATATGCGGGTTGGTTAAGCCACTGTAAATACAATGTTTTGAAATGATTCACAGATCGGTCAGTTTTCATATGGTATGGAAGTGAGTTCCACATTATAGAGCCTGAATAGATCACAGATAGAGCCTGAATAGATCACAGATACCGGTTTTAAAATAATAGTCTGATATCTCTATTATAAATAGAAGGAATCTCAAAATATAGGCATGTATCTCAAAACAACAGTGTTAGTTTTTGAAGTCCCACAGAGCTGGCATGTGCTGCAATCAACTCCGGAATAAATTATCTTTCCAATATTATATACTTTCACATTTTTAAAACCAGGTACGTTTTCTGTGTTTTTCTGTGTTTTTCGAGCGCCAGAGCTTTTCTGGTGTGTTGTGGACATATTAAAGTATATATTATTGGAAAGATAATTTATTCCGGAGTTGATTGCAGCCCATGCCGGCTCTGTGGGAATTCAAAACTAACAATGGAGCTGTTGTTTTGAGATACATCATGCCTATATTTTGGGATTTCCTCGTTGATTACCTTCTATTTATAACAGACATAAAGACTTTTTTTTAAACCAGTATCCGTGGAATAGACAAACGATTTTCTAAAAAAACTCAACATTCGGTCTGGGTAAATATAATTGCAGATATTAAATTTCGCAAAAGCATATTTGAAGTTAGAGTGAATTTGTATCGTAGATAAGCAGGAGCTTTTGCTACCTGCGTTCCTACCATATTTTTCAGGACATTATTAATCTTGTCTTTGTTTAAAGTGCATCAGATCTCTGTCTCATTGGTCACTAGGTTGGTGTTAATTGATTATCTACATAATATGTACTGTTCGGCTGTCTAAAACAAGAACAAACGCATTAATTATGCTCCTTAGATTAAATTACCGACTGTGATTGGGAAGGAATGAGTTTTTTCCTTCAAAATATTGCTACATACTGGCGGATCCGTTAAATTGGGAACAAAACCACACACAACAACAATGCTTCACAAATTAACACTGAGAGAGAGAGAGAGAGAGAGAGAGAGAGAGAGCAGGAAACAGCAAATATATATACATTTATAATTATATAATTGTAAACTGCAATCAATACGTTCGTGTTTTATTAAATTTAACAGCATTTTTTTTCTATTTTCAGTTGCCGCCCAAGATGACACCAACCGAGAGGTACATGTACTCTTATTTATGTTAGCTTTTAATAACTTAAAAGGTATATCATTTAAGTCTTGAAATGTTCTTGTAATCCATAAAGCAACTAATATGTAATCATAACAAATACAAAATACAGTGTCGTCACTGCGTAATTGCACTCAGGTGTTTGCGTATGAGGGTCGGAGAGGGTGTGGGTTGGGGTCGGAGGAGGGGTTAGGGTTTGTGTGTGGGTTTGGGAGGGGAGCGGAGTGTGTGTGTGTTGGGGGAGTGGGGGCAGGATTTCAAAATTAGCCCAATATTCCAAGGCGATAATAATTTTCCTAAGGCCAGACAGTTTTACTATCGGATATTTTATTATTTCGAAACCAGGGATTAGCAAAGCAAGCCGTAAGCACACCAAGGCTGTGCATGGGATTTTTTACTATCTCACAGAGGTATGCTATCACAAAGCCATGCTAAGAACCGAACCGTGCGAGCACCAAAGCTGTGCATGTGATTGTTTACTGTCTCACTGAGGTATGCCATCACAAAGCAATGCTAAGAAACGAACCGTACGCGTACCAAAGCTGCGCATGTGATTTTGCGCTTAACTGAAACTCTGTAAATTACTGTAATATCATCTTCGCGATAGACAGTACACACTTACATGTTTTTGTCTATGGGAATTTAATACAGGGCTATGCTAAGCGTCTTCCACGAGTTGCAATTTGAATTGAGTAATGTTTGCATATACATTTCCTGTATTCTACCAAATTGAACAAGTTTAGTCATCCGCATTGTCATGTTAGCTAATAGCACTTTCCTTCGTCACGTTAGTACCACCCCATGGTTCTATGGTTCTAGGTTTGTCTGACGCACAGCTGGCAGAAACTAAATAAATATATTTTATATAGTTTGTTAAATTTTTTTAGTAAATATTCAACTACGTTTATAGCATGCACATTTGAGAAAACCTGTCTGATTCTGGATTGACATTTAGAAATATCCTGTTTTATCATATACCATGTCTGTATATTTGTTTTCATTCAAGCTGGTTACGAGTTTGTCGATATTAACATGGCAATAAAGAAACGGATTTTGTCGATTCTCAGTTCAAAATATGGACTATGCGCTATTAATGCCTTCTTAATGTAAATTAAGGCCAGAAATAGCACCCCAATTTCCGTAAAAGAGTGCATGTAAACAAGTGGAGACATATTATACAAAAATGGCTAGCTTTTGCATTGAGTATAATAGTGTTCGATAAGTTGTTTTAGAAGTCATTTTAAAATAAACAAAATAAGCAGAAATAGAATAGATAGTGAAATAAAGTCTTTTTAAACTAACAGGATGCCAATTAAAATAATTCCGAACATTTATCTTTAGATTAGCAATATCACTTTTTCCACTTAACTGAGTTATTAGTGTATGCCCTTCAAAATAATTTAAGGACCATGTTTTGATTTGTGTTATTTTTTAAAGTGCCGTTATTGAATGATTTACTGTTTTTTTGTGCAATTTTTAGCAATGGGATGGAGAATCGTCTGTGGTCCGTCGTACGTCGTTAATTTTTGACTCGTTAAGACGATAGGGACCAGTAACAGCGGAGTTATGTCCCTTGATTTAGTTAAAAACGCTGTATTTTGCCCATTTAAGACGATAGGGCCTTCATTTTTCATCCAATCTTTACCAAACTTTCCCAGATTGTTAATATTGGTGAAAGCTCGGACAAATTTGGAAATCAGACAAATCGGAAAAGTAACACCCAAGTTATGGCTTTGATTTAGTTAATAAGGATATATTTTGCCTCGTTAAGACGACATAGCTTCATTTTCCATCCGATATTTACCAAACTTTACCAGCGTGTTGATATCAATGAAAGCTCGACCATCCAGATAGGTCCAGTAACACCGGAGTTATGGTCCTTGAGTTAGTTAAAAATGCTGTATTTTGCCGCGTTAAGACGATAAGGCCTTCATTTTTCATCCGATCTTTACCAACCTTTAACAGATGAAAGAGGTCGGATAAGTTCGAAAACCAGCTCTATCGGACTAGGAACACAATAGTTATGTGCCATTAAATGATTGAAAAAATGCCATTTTCAGCCTTGTGAACACTCTAGCGTATTCATTTTTATTTTTAAATTATTTTTTTAGCGCCATCATGGCGAGTTCTCCGACGTTCATCGTCCGTCCTTCCGTCGTCAACTTTTGCCTCGTTAAGACGATAGGGACTTCGTTTTAATTCCGATCTTTACCAAACTTTACCTGATTGTTAATATTATTGAAAGCTTGGAAAAATTCGTAAAACTGCCAGATTTGACGGGTAACAGCGGAGTTATGGCCCTTGATTTTGTTAAAAGTGTTGTATTTTGCCTCGTTAAGACGATAGGGCCTTCATTGTTCATCTGATCTTTACCAATCTTTACCATATTGTTAATATTGGTGAAATCTTGGAAAAGTTTGACAACCAGCTAAATCGGACCAGTAACATCTGAGTTATGGCCCTTGATTTAGTTTAAAAGGATACATTTTGTCACATTAAGTACGTTAAGAGCCTTCATTTTCCATCCGATCTTTACCAAACTTTAACAGATTGTTAATATCAATGAAAGCCCAGACAAGTTCGAAAACCAGCTATATCGGACCAGGAACACCAGAGTAATATGCCTGTGAATTATTGAAAATGCTATTTTCAGCCTTGTGAACACTCTAGCACCTTCATTTTGTATTTGATCTTTCCCAAACTTGGCCAGATTGTTCATATCAATGAAAGCTCGGACGAGTTTGTAAACCAGCCAGATCAATATTTTTAATTAATTACCAGCTTATGGATCCTCTACCAAGTTTGTTCAAATGGTGACCCTAGGGGTCACAGTTTTGCATATATTTATATATCATGTTTATAGGGAAAAACTTATATCATCTTCTCTGAAACTACAATAGCTAAAGCTTTAATAGTTTGAATTTATTATCAGTTTATGTTGCTGTACAAAGTTTGTTCAAATGGTGAACCTGGGGTCTAATTTGGCCCCGCCCCAGCGTTGGGTCACAGTTTTACATAGACTTATATATAGGGAAGCACTTCAAAAATCTTCTTCTCTGAAACTATAAGAGCCAAAGTTTTAATATTTTGTATTTACCATGCGGTTATTGTTCTCTACCAAGTTTGGCCAAATGGTGACACTGGAGTCAAATTTGGCTCCGCCCCAGGGGTCACAGTTTTACATAGACTTATATATAGGGGAAAACTTAAAACATCGTCTTCCCTGAAACTACAAGAGCTAAAGCTTTATACCAGCTTCCAATGATATCAAGGGTTATATGGTATCATGGTAGTGTCCAATCTTAAATGCAGTATGCATCTCTGCTAAAATATGATAAGTATTTTATAGCTGGGATGACTTTAGGTAATTATAAAAAATATTTTTTAAAAAATAAGTACATTTATCATAAATAAAAGGATATTTCAAAATAATGCAAAAATGTCGACAAATTCCTTATGATCTTTAAAATTCATCACCACCAGTCTTCATAAATGCAGTTTCCATTACCCTGAGGGTTATAAAATTCATTAATTTTTAGTCTGATGAGTCTGTTGTACGTTATTGTTTCTAGAAATGGTCACTCATTGAATCTAAAAAATACAGGGTACACAATATGTGCAGCCCTTGATACCATAGAACTTTTAAAATAATAAACTCCATGGTTCTAATTCTGACATTGATTACATTTTATATCATAATAATTCAGTAGAAGGCTCATAGAAAGCATTTGAGTTTCCTTTTTCTTTAAATATTGTTTACAGTTAATTTTTTCGTCAAACCATTTAAGTACCGTGATACCATAGAACACCATGCTACTATTTGTATTTCTTATCAGCTTATGTTCCTCTACAAAGTTTGTTCAAATGGTGACCCTCGGGTCTAATTTGACTTCGCCCCAGGGGTCACATTTTTACATAGACTTATATACAGGGAAAAACTTAAACACTTTTCTTCTCTGAAACTATAAGAGCCAAAGGTTTAATATTTTGTATTACCATCAGGTTATTGTCCACTACCAAGTTTGTTCAAATTTGGCCCCGCCCCAGGGGTACATAGACTGATATGGGGAAAAACTTTTTAAAAAACTTTTTCTTTGCAACTGCAAGAGCTAAACATGCTAAAGGTTTAATATTTTGTATTTATTATCAGCTTATGTTCCTCTACACAGTTTGTTCATATGGTGACCCTCGGGTCTAATTTGGCCCCTCCCCAGGAGTCACAGTTTTACATAGACTTATATATAGCGAACAACTTTAAACAATCTTTTTATCTAAAACGGTTTAATTACCGCTTATGGTCCTTTACCAATTTTGTTTGAATGGTGACACTGGGGTAAAATTTGGCCCCACCCCAGGGATCACATGTTTTACATAGAGTTACAGAGAGAAAAACTATGAATAAATTTTCTGCTCTGAAACTACAAGAGCAGAGGATAAATATTTTGTATTTACCATCAACTTATGGTCCTCTACCATGTTTGTTTAAATGGTGACCCTGGAGTCACATTTGGCCCTGTCCCCGGGTTCACATGTTTTACATAGACTTATGTAGGGACAAACTTAAAAAATCTTCTTCGTTGACATTACAAGAGCCAACGGTTTCATATTCTATTTACACACATCTTATGGTCTTCTATCACGTTTATTCAAATAGTGACCCTTGTGTCAAATGTACCCCGTCCCTGGGTCACATGTCAAACTTGGTTTGGGTGTTTATATTAACTAAAGTTTTATTTGTTTTAAAGCTAGCCAAACCTGAGCCAAATGCATCCCTCCCCCTATATCTTGGTAATTGAAGACGCCTTTATAAAAATTAGTTCGATATTGCAATATCTGACACACTATCCCTCTATCCCCCACGCCACCCCACCCACCATGAACACTATTTAGCCATTAGAGCGATACAGACCCTATTGGGCCTCTTGCTAAGTTTAGCTGTATTCTTTTACAATTGTTACATTACCGTGACAAATGTATTGACTTTGTATATGAATATGAAATTACAGATTATCAAAGATTAAGCAATTATTAGTTTTTTCTGTGAGGAGTATATTAGGATATTAAGTAGTGAATATCAGGAAAACAATTAAGTGGAACATCTCTCACGAGATCCTGCTGAAATGACATGTCTACTCGAGGTGATGTACGCTTAAAAAACACATTAGGCTATATTAGTACATGCAGTTTTAGTATTTTTATATATTAACATTGTATCTTTTGTTTAAAACGTTGTTTCTTTTATTATTATTATATTTTTTTTATTTCAGCTCGAGCATATATCTAAGACTATTATTTGTGAAATAGGTGCATGCAGTCCTTTTTTGTTAACGTTTTTTGGAAGACAGTATACTAAATGCATCACAATTTGCCATGTAGTTTGAATCCGGTAACAATCATCTAGAGCTGGTATCCATGAGCGTTTCTCGAATGAGTTTTCATTTTTTGCTGTTAATTTATTTATTATTTAAAAAGTATAATATTATAATATTTTACGCAAATCCATTCAAGTTATATATCTATATATACACTCATATATATATATGTGTGTAGTGCAGTTTATAATGATATATATGTGTATTGTAGTTTATAGTGATGTATATGTGTATTGTAGTTTATAATGATGTGTATGTGTATTGTAGTTGATAGTGATGTATATGTGTAGAGTAGTTTTTAGTGATGTATATGTGCAGTGTAGTTTATAGAGATGTATATCTGTATTATAATTTATAGTGATGTATATGTGTGTTGTTGTTTATAGTGATGTATATGTGTGTTGTTGTTTATAGTGATGTATATGTTCAGTTTATAGTGATGTATATGTGTAGTGTAGTTTTTAGAGATGTATATGTGAATTATAATTTATAGTGATGGATATGTGTGTTGTTGTTTATAGTGATGTATATGTGTGTTGTTGTTTATAGTGATGTATATGTTCAGTTTATAGTGATGTATATGTGTAGTGTAGTTTTTAGAGATGTATATGTGAATTATAATTTATAGTGATGGATATGTGTGTTTTTGTTTATAGTGATGTATATGTGTAGTGTAGTTTATAGAGATGTACGAGGGGCATCCCAAAAGTATTGAGACTTATGCTCTTATTCAAAGGTCGTTGGGAATATAACATTAAAAAAACCAAGAAATATAGTTTCATCTTTTGTGCACCAGATTACCAAGAATCATGATAATTGTACCTATAATGTTGAAAATATTCACATCTGTGCAAGGAGTACTATGCTGAAGCCCGGACGGTTATAGCGACGTCACGACGTCGTGAACTGCAACAATGACGTCAAGCACGCTCAACTGTTTTCATCATCTTGTAACGATGCACGTCCTTCACTAAAACGCTTGTGCCACCTGAACACGAGTGCACGAGATACAGTTGAATTCATAGACGATCGGTTAATTATTTTCAATGTTTGGGTAGGTGTCATTTTCTTCGGATCATTAAGTTTGCTGCTACTCATTGTTTACCGACTGTTTACTAACGGAAACGGATATGACATCAATTTTTTCTGAGCGTGTGCGTGTGACGTCGTCAAATACACACACTAAAGTTCGCCAAATTTGACGTCTATATTCACTGGTAATACCACTATTTCTTAAGCAACTCAAGAGACCGTTTAGACCCTCCCCGCATCAGCATTATATGGTTGCTATAGCGACGACACAACTTGTGTTTCGTGCCATCAGTAATACTGTCACTTTCGGAAATAGAAGATAATATATGAAACTGCATTGGTGCCAAATATCTTTTTAAATGAATAGATAATAAAAATGTTATAGCAAAAGTCTCAATATTTCTGGGATGCCCCTCGTATGTATGTATTATAATTTATAGTGATGTATATGTGTGTTGTTGTTTATAGTGATGTATATGTGTAGTTTATAGTGATGTATATATGTATTGTAGTTTATAGCGATATATATGTGTAGTTTATAGTGATGTATATGTGTAGTATAGTTTACAGTGATGTATATGTGTAGTGTAGAGATGTAAATGTGTGTTATAATTTATAGTGATGTATGTGTGTGTTGTTGTTTACAGTGATGTATATGTGTATTGTAGTTTATAGCGATATATATGTGTAGTTTATAGTGATGTGTATATGTAGTGTAGTGCATAGTGATGCATATGTGTATTGTAGTGAATAGTGATACATATGTGTATTGCAGTTAATAGTGATGTATATGTGTAGTTTATAGTGATGTATATGTGTATTATAGTTTATAGTGATGTATATCTGTAGATTATAGAGATGCATATGTGTATTATAATGAATAGAAATGTATATGTGTGTTGTTGTTTATAGTGATGTATATGTGTAGTTTATAGTGGTGTATAAGTGTAGTGTAGTTTATAGTGATGTATATGTGTAATGTAGTTTATAGATATGTATATGTGAATTATAATTTATAATGATGTATATGTGTGTTGTTGTTTACAGTGATGTATGTGTGTAGTGTAGTTTATAGAGATGTATATGTGTATTATAATTTATAGTGATGTATATGTGTGTTGTTGTTTATAGTGATGTATATGTGTAGTTTATAGTGATGTATATGTGTAATGTAGTTTACAGCGAAATATATGTGTAGTTTATAGTGATGTATATGTGTAATGTAGTTTATAGTGATGTATATGTGTATTATAATTTATAGTGATGTATATGTGTGATGTTGTTTATAGTGATGTATATGTGTAGTTTATAGTGTTGTATATGTGTATTGTAGTTTAAAGCGATATACATGTGTAGTTTATAGTGTGGTGTATGTGTAGTGTATTTTATAGTGATGCATATGTGTATTGTAGATTAAAGTGATGCATATGTGTATTGCAGTTTATAATGATGTATATTTGTAGTTTAAAGTGATGTATATGTGTCTTTTAGTTTATAGTGATGTATATGTATATTATAGTTTATAGTGATATATATCTGTAGTTTATAGAGATGCATATGCGTATTATAATGTAGAGTGATTATATGTGTGTTGTTGTTTATAGTGATGTATATGTATATTGGAGTTTATAGCGATATACATTTGTAGTTTATAGATATGTATATGTGTGTTGTAGTTTATAGTGATGTATATGTATATTGTAGTTTATAGCGATGTATTTGTGTATTGTAATTTATAGTGACGTATATATGTATTGTTGTTTATAGTGATGCATATGTTTATTGTAGTTTATAGTGATGTATATGTATATTGTAGTTTATAGTGATGTATATGTTTATTATAGTTTATAGTGATGTATATGTGTATTGTAGTTTACAGTGATGTATATGTGTATTATAGTTTATAGTGATGTATATGTGTATTATAGTTTATAGTGATGTATATGTGTATTGTAGTTTATAGTGATGTATATGTGTATTATAGTTTATAGTGATGTATATGTGTATTATAGTTTATAGTGATGTATATTTGTAGAAGACCATTGCACACACAGAAGGTTCACTAGCCTATATCTGCGTTCACATTGGCCTACAAGTAGGAAGATTTTCAGTCCCATCACCACGCAGTGCACATGAATGTCTGTAGTTGTTCAGTCCCATCACCACGCAGTGCACATGAATGTCTGTAGTTTTTCAGTCCCATCACCACGCAGTGCACATGAATGTCTGTAGTGTTTCAGTCCCATCACCACGCAGTGCACATGAATGTCTGTAGTTTTTCAGTCCCATCACCACGCAGTGCACATGAATGTCTGTAGTTTTTCAGTCCCATCACCACGCAGTGCACATGAATGTCTGTAGTTTTTCAGTCCCATCACCACGCAGTGCACATGAAAGTCTGTAGTTTTTCAGTCCCATCACCACGCAGTGCACATGAATGTCTGTTGTTGTTCAGTCCCATCACCACGCAGTGCACATGCATGTCTGTAGTTGTTCAGTCCCATCACCACGCAGTGCACATGAATGTCTGTAGTTGTTCAGTCCCATCACCACGCAGTACACATGAATGTCTGTAGTTAATCTTTGATTGATACAGCTCAAAGTACAATTAGATAGTCCAAATAAAATTTGTGATATAGACAAATGGTATGTTTTCTCTAGAATCTGATGGAGTAATATTAAATAATTAAATAAAAAAAAAAAATAACCACGACTTCTTTTTGAAAAAGATTTCGGAACACATTCCGTTGGTTGAACTTTATTCATTGGATTACGGATCCTGATAATATATATTTAAAACACACACACACACACTTTTTCTGTTGGTCTTCTGTTTATCATTCACTCTGAATGCATGCGGGGTGTGTGTGTGTGTTGGGGGAGTGGGGGAAGGATTTCAAAATTAGCCCAATATTCTAAGGCGATAATAATTTTCCTAAGGCCGGACAGTTTTACTATAGGATATTTTATTATATCGAAACCAGGGATTAGCGAAGCAAGCCGTACGCACACCAAGGCTATGCATGGGATTTTGTACTATCTCACAGAGGTATGCTATCACAAAGCCATGCTAAGAACCGAACCGTGCGCGCACCAAAGCTGTGCATGTGATTGTTTACTGTCTCACTGAGGTATGCCATCACAAAGCAATGCAAGAAACGAACCGTACGCGCACCAAAGCTGCGCATGTGATTTTGCGCTTAACTGAAACTCTGTAAATTATTGTAATATCATCTTCGCGATAGGCAGTACACACTTACATGTTTTTGTCTATGGGAATTTAATACAGGGCTATGCTAAGCGTCTTCCACGAGTTGCAATTTGAATCGAGTAATGTTTGCAAATACATTTCCTGTATTCTACCAAATTGAACAAGTTTAGTCATCCGCATTGTCATGTTAGCTAATAGCACTTTCCTTCGTCACGTTAGTAACACCACATGGTTCTATTGTTCTAGGCTGGCAGAAACTAAATAAATATATTTTATATATTTATTTTATATATTTTGTTAAATCTTTTTTGTAAATATTCAACTACGTTTATAGCATGCACATTTGAGAAAACCTGTCTGATTCTGGATTGACCTTTAGAAATATCCTGTTTTATCATATACCATGTCTGTATATTTGTTTTCATTCAAGCTGGTTACGAGTTTGTCGATATTAACATGGCAATAAAGAAACGGATTTTGTCGATTCTCAGTTCAAAATATGGACTATGCGCTATTAATGCCTTCTTAATGTAAATTAAGGCCAGAAATAGCACCCCAATTTCCGTAAAAGAGTGCATGTAAACAGATGGAGACATATTATACAAAAATGGCTAGTTCGATAAGTTGTTTTAGAAGTCATTTTAAAATAAACAAAATAAGCAGAAATAGATAGTGAAATAAAGGCTTTTTAAACTAGCAGGATGCCAATTAAAATAATTCCGAACATTTATCTTTAGATTAGCAATATCACTTATTCCACTTAACTGAGTTATTAGTGTATGCCCCTCAAAATAGTTTAGGGACCATGTTTTGATTTGTTTTATTTTTTAAAGTGCCGTTATTGAATGATTTACTGTTGTTTTTTTTGCAATTTTTAGCAATGGGATGGAGAGTCGTCTGTGGTCCGTCGTACGTCGTTAATTTTTGCCTCGTTAAGACGACAGGGACTTCATTTTCCATCCGATCTTACCAAACTTTACCAAATTGTTAATATCAATGAAAGCTCGGAAAAGTTTGAAAACCAGCCAGATCGGATCAGTAACAGCGGAGTTATGTCCCTTGATTTAGTTAAAAACGCTGTATTTTGCCTCATTTAAGACGATAGGGCCTTCATTTGTCATCCAATCTTTACCAAACTTTCCCAGATTGTTAATATTGGTGAAACTCGGAAAAAATTGAAAACCAGCCAAATCGGACCAGTAACACCCGAGTTATGGCCCTTGATTTAGTTAAAAAGGATATAGTTTGCCTCATTGAGACAACAGAGCTTCATTTTCCTTGCGATATTTACCAAACTTTACCAGAGTGTTGATATCAATGAAAGCTCGACCATCCAGATCGGACCAGTAACACCGTAGTTATGGTCCTTGAGTAAGTTAAAAATACTGCCGCGTTAAGACGATAAGGCACTCATTTTTAATCCGATCTTTACCAACCTTTAACAGATTGTTAATATCAATAAAGCTCGGATAAGTTCGAAAACCAGCTATATCGGACTAGGAACACAAGAGTTATGTGCCATTAAATTATTGAAAAATGCCATTTTCAGCCTTGTGAACACTCTAGCGCCTTCATTTTTTTTTTTTTTTTTTTTAGCGCCATCAGAGCTAATGGCATGGCGAGTTCTCCGACGTCCATCGTCCGTCCGTCCGTCGTTAAATTTTGCCTCGTTAAGACGATAGGGACTTCGTTTAAATTTCGATCTTTACCAAACTTAACCAGATTGTTAATATCATTGAAAGCTTGAACAAATTCGAAATCCAGCCAGATTGGACCCGTTGCAGCGGAGTTATGGCCCTTGATTTTGTTAAAAGTGCTGTATTTTGCCTCGTTAAGACGATAGGGCCTTCATTGTTCATCTGATCTTTACCAATCTTTACCATATTATTAATATTGGTAAAATCTTGAAAAAGTTTGAAAACCAGCTAAATCGGACCAGTAACACCCGAGTTATGGCTCTTGATATAGTTTAAAAGGATATATTTTGCCACATTAAGTACGTTAATAGCCTTCATTTTCCATCTGATCTTTGCCAAACTTTAACATATTGTTAATATCAATGAAAGCCCAGACAAATTCGAAAACCAGCTATATCGGACCAGGAACACCAGAGTAATATGCCCGTGAATTATTGAAAATGCCATGTTTAGCCTTGTGAACACTCTAGCACCTTTATTTTGTATTTGATCTTTCCCAAACTTGGCCAGATTGTTGATATCAATGAAAGCTCGGACGAGGTTGAAAACCAGCCAGATCAATATTTTTTATTTATTACCAGCTTATGGATCCTCTACCAAGTGTGTTCAAATGGTGACCCTAGGGGTCACAGTTTTGCATATATTTATATATCATGTTTATAGGGAAAAAATTATATCATCTTCTCTGAAACTACAATAGCTAAAGCTTTAATAATTTGAATTTATTATCAGCTTATGTTCCTGCACAAAGTTTGTTCAAATTGTGAACCTGGGGTCTAATTTGGCCCCGCCCCAGGGTTGGGTCACAGTTTTACATAGACTTATATATAGGGAACCACTTCAAAAATCTTCTTCTCTGAAACTATAGGAGCCAAAGATTTAATATTTTGTATTTACCATGCGGTTATTGTTCTCTACCAAGTTTGGCCAAATGGTGACCCTGGAGTCAAATTTGGCTCCGCCCCAGGGGTCATAGTTTTGCATAGACTTATATATAGGGAAACATTTAAAACATCGTCGTTCCTGAAACTACAAGAGCTAAAGCTTTACTATTTGTATTTCTTATCAGCTTATGTTCCTCTACAAAGTTTGTTCAAATTGTGACCCTCGGGTCTAATTTGGCTCCGCCCCAGGGGTCACAGTTTTACATAGACTTATATACAGGGAAAAACTTTAAAACTTTTCTTCTCTAAAACTATAAGAGCCAAAGGTTTAATATTTTGTAATACCATCAGGTTATTGTCCACTACCAAATTTGTTCATATTTGGCCCCGCCCCAGGAGTACATAGACTGATATAGGGAAAAACGTTTTAAAAAACTTTTTCTCTGCAACTGCAAGAGCTAAACATGCTAAAGGTTTAATATTTGTATTTATTATCAGCTTATGTTCCTCTACACAGTTTGTTCATATGGTGACCCACGGGTCTAATTTGGAGTCACAGCTTTACATAGACTTATATATAGCGAAACACTTTAAACAATCTTCTTCTCTGAAACGGTTTAATATTTTGTATTTACACTCAGCTTATGTTCCTTTACCAATTTTGTTTGAATGGTGACACTGGGGGTAAAATTTGGCCCCACCCCAGGGATCACATGTTTTACATAGAGTTACCGAGAGAAAAACTATGAAAAAAATCTTCTTCTCTGAAACTTCAAGAGCCAGAGGTTTACTATTTTGTATTTACCATCAACTTATGGTCCCCCGGTTCACATGTTTAACATAGACATTTTTTAGGGACATACTAAAAAAATCTTCTTCGTTGACATTTCAAGAGCCAACAGTTTCATATTTGTATTTACACTCATATTATGGTCCTTTATCAAGTTTGTTCAAATAGTGACCCTTGTGTCAAGTTTTATTTGTTTTATAGTCAGCCAAACCTGAGCCAAATGCATCCCTCCCCCTATATCTTGGTAATTGAAGACGCCTTTATAAAAATTAGTTCGATATTGCAATATCTGACACACTATCCCTCTATCCCCCACGCCACCCCACCCACCATGGACACTATTTAGCCATTAGAGCGATACAGACCCTATTGGGCCTCTTGCTAAGTTTAGCTGTATTCTTTTACAATTGTTACATTACCGTGACAAATGTATTGACTTTTTATCATCTATATGAATATGAAATTACAGATTATTAGCAATTATTAGTTTTTCTGTGATCCTTAACTTATTTTGAGGAGTATATTAGGATATTAAATAATGAATATCAGGAAAACGATTAAGTTAAACATCTCTCATGAGATCCTGCAGAAATTACATGTCTACTCGAGGTGATGTACGTTTAAAAAACACATTAGGCTATTAGTAAATGCAGGTTTAGTATTATTATATATTAACATTGTATCTTTTGTTTAAAACGTTGTTTCTTTTATTATTATTATCTTTTTTTATTTCAACTCGAGCATATATTTAAGACTATTATTTGTGAAACAGGTGCATGCAGTCCTTTTTTGTTATCGTTTTTTGGAAAACAGTATACTAAATGCATCACATTTTGCAATGTAGTTTGAATCCGGTCACAATCACCTGCATCTAGAGCTAGTATCCATGAGCGTTTATCGAATGAGTTTTCATTTTTTGCTGTTAATTAATTTATTATTTAAAAAGTATAATATTATAATATTTTACGCAAATCCATTCAAGTTATATATATATATATATACACACACACATATATATATATATATATATATATATATATGTGTGTGTAGTGTAGTTTATAGTGATATATATGTGTATTGTAGTTTATAGTGATGTATACTCTGTAAAAAAAAGTTTTGGACCATGGCAGTGTTCGAACCTGTACAATGATCGCTGAACCATGACATTCGACCATAACCATTATTATCTCAGTTGATAATTCACAATAGATCAACAATCAACAATAATTAGCGTTTACAATGAAAATTTGCGAAAAAATAATAATCGTTTTATTGGATACCCGAATGTGTCCGTAACTGTTACTTTTTATGGACTTTGCAACATTTTTTACAGACCCTTTGTGTGTTCGCGATATTTTTTTAAAATCAAATCTTGTTTGGAATTTAATGTTTCTGGTACCAAATTAGCCGGATAGGGTAGACCTTGGTTACTAAAAAAGGATACTAAAATTCTGTCCACTAGTTTTATTTTTGAATGACTTTATATACCCTGGTCCAAAACGTTTTTTACCGAGTATATATTTGTATTGTAGTTTAAAATGATGTGTATGTGTATTGTAGTTGATAGTGTTGTATATGCGTAGAGTAGTTTATAGTGATGTATATGTGTAGTGTAGTTTATAGAGATGTATGTGTGTATTATAATGTATAGTGATGTATATGTGCGTTGTTGTTTATAGGGATGTATATGTTCAGTTTATAGTGATGTATACGTGAATTGTAGTTTATATCGATATATATGTGTAGTTTATAGTGATGTATATGTGAAGTGTAGTTTATAGAGCTATATATGTGTAGTTTATAGTGATGTGTATGTGTAGTGTAGTTTATAGTGATGCATAAGTGTATTGTAGTTTATATTGCTACATATGTGTTTTGCAGTTAATAGTGATGTATATGTGTAGTTTATAGTGATGTATATGTGTGTTGTGGTTTATAGCAATATATATGTGTAGTTTATAGTGATGTATATGTGTATTGTAGTTTATATCGATATTTGTGTAAATTATAGTGATGTGTATGTGTAGTTTATAGTGATGCATATGTGTATTGTAGTTTATTGTGATACATATGTGTATTGCAGTTAATAGTGATGTATATGTGTAGTTTATAGTGGTATATATGTGTGTTGTAGTTTATAGTGATGTTTATGTGTCTTGTAGTTTATAGTGATGTATATGTGTATTATAGTTTATAGTGATGTATATCTGTAGATAATAGTGATGTGTATGTGTAGTTTATAGTGATGCATATGTGTATTGTAGTTTATAGTGATACATATGTGTATTGTAGCTTATAGTGATGTATATGTGTAGTTTATAGTGATGTATATGTGTGATGTAGTTTATAGTGATGTTAATGTGTATTATAGTTTATAGTGATGTATATCTGTAGATTATAGAGATGCATATGTGTATTATAATGTTCAGTAATGTATATGTGTGTTGTTGTTTATAGTGATGTATATGTGCAGTTTATAGTGATGTATATTTATAGTGTAGTTTATAGTGATGTATATGTGTAGTGTAGTTTATAGAGATGTATATGTGAATTATAATTTATAGTGATGTATATGAGTGTTGTGGTTAACAGTGATGTATATGTGTAGTGTAGTTTATAGAGATGTATATGTGTATTATAATGTATAGTGATGTATATGTGTGTTGTTGTTTATAGTGATGTATATGTGTAGTTTATAGTGATGTATATGTGTATTGTAGTTTATAGCGATATATATGTGTAGTTTATAGTGTGGTGTATGTGTATTGTAGTTTATAGTGATGCATATGTGTATTGTAGATTATGGTGATGCATATGTGTAGTTTATAGTGATGTATGTGTGTAGTTTATAGTGATGTATATCTGTAGTGTAGTTTATAGAGATGTATATGTTAATTATAATTTATAGTGATGTATATGTGTGTTGTTGTTTACAGTGATGTATATATGTAGTGTAGTTTATAGAGATGTATATGTGTATTATAATTTATAGTGATGTATATGTGTGTTGTTGTTTATAGTGATGTATATGTGTAGTTTATAGTGATGTATATGTGTATTGTAGTTTATAGCGATATATATGTGTAGTTTATAGTGGTGTATATGTGTATTGTAGTTTATAGCGATATATATGTGTAGTTTATAGTGTGGTGTAAGTGTAATGTAGTTTATAGTGATGCATATGTGAATTGTAGTTTACAGTGATGTATAAGTGTAGTTTATAGTGAGGTATATGTGTGTTATAGTTTAAAATGATGTATATGTGTCTTGTAGTTTATAGTGATGTTATTTGTATTATAGTTTATAGTGATGTATATCTGTAGATTATAGAGATGCATATGTGTATTATAATGTATAGTAATGTATATGTGTGTTGTTGTTTATAGTGATGTATATGTGCAGTTTATAGTGATGTGTATGTATAGTGTAGTTTATAGTGATGTATATGTGTAGTGTAGTTTATAGAGATGTATATGTGAATTATAATTTATAGTGATGTATATATGTGTTGTTGTTTACAGTGATGTATATGTGTAGTGTAGTTTATAGGGATGTATATGTGTATTATAATGCATAGTGATGTATATGTGTGTTGTTGTTTATAGTGATGTATATGTGTAGTTTATAGTGATGTATATGAGTATTGTAGTTTATAGCGATATATATGTGTAGTTTATAGTGTGGTGTATGTGTATTGTAGTTAATAGTGATGCATATGTGTATTGTAGATTATGGTGATGCATATGTGTAGTTTATAGTGATGTATGTGTGTAGTCTATAGTGATGTATATCTGTAGTTTAGTTTATAGAGATGTATATGTTACTTATAATTTATAGTGATGTATATGTGTGTTGTTGTTTACAGTGATGTATATGTGTAGTGTAGTTTATAGAGATGTATATGTGTATTATAATTTATAGTGATGTATATGTGTGTTGTTGTTTATAGTGATGTATGTGTGTAGTTTATAGTGATGTATATGTGTAATGTAGTTTATAGCGATATATATGTGTAGTTTATAGTGATGTATATGTGTATTGTAGTTTATAGCGATATATATGTGTAGTTTATAGTGTGGTGTATGTGTAATGTAGTTTATAGTGATGCATCTGTGAATTATAGTTTACAGTGATGTATAAGTGTAGTTCATAGTGAGGTATATGTGTGTTGTAGTTTAAAATGATGTATATGTGTCTTGTAGTTTATAGTGATGTTATTTATATTATAGTTTATAGTGATGTATATCTGTAGTTTATAGAGATGCGTATGTGTATTATAATGTCTAGTGATGTATATGTGTGTTGTTTTTTATATTGATGTATATGTGTATTGGAGTTTATAGCGATATATATTTGTAGTTTATAGTGATGTATATGTGTGTTGTAGTTTAAAATGATGTATATGTATATTGTAGTTTATAGCGATGTATATGTGTATTGTAATTTATAGTGACGTATATGTGTATTGTTGTTTATAGTGATGTATATGTGTATTGTTGTTTATAGTGATGTATATGTATAGTGTAGTTTATAGTGATGTATATGTATATTGTAGTTTATAGTGATGTATATGTATATTGTAGTTTATAGTGATGTATATGTGTATTGTAGTTTATAGTGATGTATTTGTACAAGACCATTGAACACACAGAAGGTTCACGAGCCTATATCTGCGTTCACATTGGCCTACAAAAGTAGGAAGTTTTTCAGTCCCATCACCACGCAGTGCACATGAATGTCTGTAGTTAAACTTTGATTGATACAGATAGTGAAATAAAATAATGCTTATTCTTTTGTGATATAGACAAATGGTATGTTTTCTCTAGAATCTGATGGAGTAATATTAAATAATTAAATAAAAACAAAAAAACTACGCGACTTCTTTTTGAAAAAGGTTTCGGAACACATTCCGTTGAACTTTATTTATTGGATTACGGATCCTGATAATATATATTTAAAACACACACACACACACTTTTTCTGTTGGCCTTCTGTTTATTATTCACTCTGAATGCAAGTGTACATACACGAAATTTAAGAAAATCCAATATAGGTAATAACCGAGTTAATGGCCTCTTTCACTCAAGTCACAGTGTTTTGTTGCATATTTTCAGAGCAGTACGTCCACGAAAATGATTACGGGAATGGCTGCCGGATTTGGGTTCATTATCGGGCTGACTATTCTCGTTGTCTCTGTGTGGTGGTGTTGCTGTGGTAACGGTTGTAGCGGTGGTGGCAATGCCAAGAGAAGGGTCTCGCCATTTGAATCCAACACGGAACCCAATACGAGATCCACTTCCGCCGAATCGAGTCGCTCATGACAAGAACAACAGTAGTCTATATCATCTGCGACGCTTGCTTTTTTTTCAAGACAAGCGTCTAGAACAGTTCTTCTAAAAACAAAGACTTTTGCCGAGATTCTGGTGTCGTTTCTGATTGGCTGATACAGACGCACCTGCTATCGAAATATACAGAACAGCAGAAAGACAATAAATTAATAAATAAACAAAGAGGGAAATTCCATTATTATATCGAGGAACTAAATGTGGATGGTCATAAACTATAATAAAAAATAATAATTACGGACATGTGTTTCGGCTTCAATATTTTTTCTGCACAAAAGGTCAAGACGTTTGTAATCAATCAAGCACCGAAGATGATCAAGACTAGATCAACAGTAAATGGAATAATGTATCCTTCGAGGGCAAGGCACGTCATCCTTGGTTGTACCCTAATTATGAGTGTTTAACACACACGATTAACTTATAGTGTTTCATTTTGTTTCTCGTGATAATTTAAGTGACGCGCAAACGAGATTTGAGAACAATTCATCGAATGTTGGAATTTTGGAATTCGACTGATATAAATATATATATAGCATTCACTACTAAAGAAGCACTATGCGCTTTGTACATATCGTTTTTCATTTGGACAATATATACTGAAAGGAAACAGAAACGCGACACGGGAATTTCCACTATATATTGTATATACTGCACACTTAATTGCATATATAGTGTCCCAAGATGTTTTGTATAAAAAAAGTTGCAGTTAGTTAGAGAAAGGACACAACTGTGATGTTGTAGACGTTATAATCACAGTACACATTGTAACAAGAAATTCATAAATGTTAAAGTCCTCTTTGAAAAATTGAGCCAGTTCAGTACTGTATTTAACGTAAAGAGTTTGCAAAATTTTGCATCCTAAGTACTCTGTCAATAATGAAACTTTGCAGGAATAATATTTGCTGTGTTACGTGTTGTTTTAGCCCTTTTTCCGAAAGGAAAGATCTTACGTAGGCATGTACCATTCGAATTGTACATACAATATATAGCGGAAATTCCCGTGTCGCGTTTCTTTTTCCTTTCAGTATATAATAAATTTGAAGTCCTCTTCATGAAGATTGCCGCGTGTTATGAATAATGCAAGCGGGATACAGCATCACATTGGAAGGAAATGCATACAATGAAAGACTCGCATATAAATATTGCTAAATTCATAGTAATATTGTTAATTGATATAAACTATAATGATAATAGTTGCTTTAAACTGAGACAATAACAAAGAAGTCACATTTTAGCAGTCATAACAGGGCCGTCCTTTAGACATACGTTAATAGTGTTTGTACGATTTATTAGGATGTTGTGTTGCGCATGTGCACGGGCGTCTGATGAATGCGCATGACGCAATATTAAAGGGACACATGGCAATCTTGAAGTGGTTATCAAGCACTGAAATTAAACTTCTCGAGTTATTTTTCTTTCATACCTGATAAGGTTATCCGCGTTTTACATTGGTGATGACAAGCCTGATCTTACACGTTTAGGATAGAGGCTATGAAGAGAATTTATAGACACTATCCGGCTTAGTGTTTACCATATACCTGTGTGTCTATAGTCTCTATACAGGTCACGCTCTAACCAGTAAAGAGCGCTGGTAGTATTTTTTTAAATTAATGTAGCCAGTATTTAAAATGCTGAGCCATCTGATTGGTTTAAAAAGTAAACACTAAATGGAGGAAGAAAAAGTTGCGCGATGATATCAACAATGACAGTTGCATGACGCTTTGTGCAAATAAACATGCACAACGTTAGTAGTTGGTGAAGAATGTAAATGATATGCAAGAAATGAATCGATCATGGGTATCCGGTTAACAGATAGGGAAATCCCAACCCCCGTTATACTTGTTTTAATCAGAACCTCGGCAGAGCATCGGTTCCGATAAAAACAATTCTTATAATCTAATATCATTTTGACTTTAAACCTGCTTGCATATAATTAAATAAAATGTTGAGTTTTCATTTAAGTTTTCGTTGTACCATAGATTTAAATATATTATTGGTGTAATATAATCATCAGTTAGTTATATTCATCAGTTAGTTATGTTCATCAGTTAGTTATATGCAAACATAGTTCGCTTTATACTACTCTTATAATTAATATTAATGATCGAACAAATACAAGTTATGTAGAAAATCTAAAGGGACGCCGCGAGTTTTAAAAAAACAAGATTATCATGTAAACGGAGAGTGTGCCTGGAATGTTCATTCCTGCGCCATATAACCATTGTGTGTTTGTGCGCCGTAAAGCACTCGTCAACTCAACTCCTTTGGACATCACTTATTTATAACAATGTTTCAAATATGTTTCAACCTCAGCGCAGTGATATTGTAGCCAATAATCCATGCCACCACACAAATCACGTGACGATAACTGAGGCCATGTGATTATGAAATGGCGATACACTAGGTAATGCTTGGTACAGCAAACTCTTCCCGTAATCAACAGGCAAATTGGCAATAACATCATCACCGTTGAAAAGATGTTGAAAACATTTAACGTGTTTTGGTTTGGGTGTAATCACTTTATTAAATGTACGCGGATAGTTTGGTTATGTTTATGTTTGATAACAATTCAGTAGCTGCTCTACTACCAAAGTCTCCAATTGTGTGACTACAGTAAAGAGTTGTATATGTAAACACAAGTGTGATGCTGTACATCATTATGTATGTGTGTAGTAGGGGTTGCTGGGAAAGTGGAGGGGTGGGAGAGGGGTTGGGGTGCGGGGTAGTATTGTTATATAATCTATAAACAAGTATTAACATTTACTTGATTATTTCTGTACTTTCTTTTTAAAAAAATATACTTCATTTTTCAAGGAGGCGGAGATGCTAGGTACGCATCCAATGTGTCTCAATAGAAAAGACGGCAGTTGTCTCTCTTGCACTTTTTTTTATCAATACCATTCTACCAAGAATTGATTCGCATTTTTTCGGTGTTTATGCGGTTTTAAAAACATGTAGTGAGTGGCAGTTTTACCATAAGAACTAAAGTGCTTTATGGTCAGATGTTGAACTATTGATTTGGGGCTTCTGATTGGTTGAAAAAATATAGGGTCTATTAGAGCATATAGGCAGATTGTAAGGCAGATTCTGATTGGATGAAATTACCCAAATCATAACAAATCCCCATAAAACATCAAAATATAATATTTCCATCATAAAACGTGTTGATTTAGGATATTTTGACTGAAATTTGCATTTGTATGGATACAGTTGTACTGAGAGTATATTTGCAAAATGTAAAATTTCTTGACTGCCATTCTGGGGATGGCCACCTTCAGTGAAATATTAGAGACTGAAAGCATCACATTACCCCCAATTTGCTGGTCATTTTTGAGTGCCTCTAAGACAGTTCTTTAAAAAAAGTTAGGTTTTATCATCCGTTCTGATATAGGAATAGGTGTTGTAGGCCAAAAGGCTATAATGGAGGCCTATGGGAAATGCAATAGTGGTATATGACCTAAGTCATGGAATTTGCCATTTACTATCGGCATTTAAAACCGTATAGACGGTAGTGAATCGCATAAACTATACCTAGAACACGCGAACGTTATAATAACGATTAAAGAAACTAATCGACAGTTTTAACAGGTTTCTGATATGCTTTCCTTCGATTGAAGAGCGTTATAGACGGTCAAACTGTACTTTTAAATATTCAGACGTTGAACAAAGGATTACATATTTTAGCTACTTAATTGTGTTCCTTTCTGAAATGTGAAAATTAAATAGCATTAAACCGGGTGAGAAATAGAATTAACTGTTGGGCAAATAAGAGCTTCACAAGTCCACATACTGCAATTGTACCAACTGCCGTTAGTTAAAAACGCATTAATATTGTTACATGCCAAACGTGCAATAGTCCGTCTCTCGTAAAACTCGTTTCAAAAAGACCAATAAGCTTGTCCTTGATAAGGTAAACTGGTAAGGCTTTATACAGTGTAGAAAAGTAGTGCCGTGCTTATAAATGAAACTTGACGCTCATTGCAAGTTTTATCAAGAACGTCTCCCTGAATGTTGAATAAACCAAACAAATTAATCCAAGAGTTGTCATAAGCTTAAGCACAATATTAATTGAAGGTATCTTTTCCGGGGGTAGCAAGTCATGAAGTTAATAATCTGGATATGTTGATAGCAGTGAAGGTACTAGATTTAGAAATAAAACGGGTTTCTCTAAGGTTGTTTGTGTAATTTAGGAAGTTTGGTTTCCTTTTCGCAGACCACAGCCTTGAAAGCGGTGCTTGTTTTTGTATAGCTATGGAAGAGATTTCATGTCTTTCCCAAGATAATCAGGCAGATGTCATCTAAGCCTTTAATGACAACTCTCGGTATCTGGATGATATATTACACATTTTACAATCTTTCTTTTCTTTTATGGTAAGTAATCTATCCCATTAAAGAACTTCAACTAACAAAACTAATATTTCAGAAACTCTTCTTTTCTCGATTTGATTTCTCAGTTGAAAATAGAGAAATAATAAGCAGCAAAACGTATGACAAGAAAGATGATTTTAATTTCGATATCGTTAATTAATCCTACGTGTTTCTCAATTTATCCGTTTTTCTATAACTTTTGGTCGAGTTGATGACTTTAATATTCATAACCTTTAACTCAAAAGCTCAGTGCTACTGTAACCATATACGTCGTAAATCCATTGCACAATTATATTATCGTAACCCTGATATGCTTTCATATAAAATGAATTTGAGAACTTTCCTGCTACGAGGACTATCACGACTTGACTTATATGGTGACGCGATTTACAAAGTGCTTAAGATACTTGGTCAAAATCAATTTCATACAATCTTTGTTAAAAAGAGTACGAAAGGAGAAATTTGGAAAACGACGAACACGACAAATACAAAACCCATTGCAGTCTCGGTTTAATGAGACTGTTCATGAACGGTAGTGAAAACTGCATGTTATCGTTCACGCCCTCTAGCCCCGGGTTAAGCAGAACTCAATATTTTAAATGGCAATTAGACATCCCGAAGACGGTTTGCATAATTATGACGGTGAACATGGAATCTTCAATAAGGTATTTTCATATCATTCCATTTCCAGCGGCGTATATTCCTTAAACTTGTTAAAAAATGTTTATCAAAAAAGGTTATGACCCTATCATTTTGCACTGCATGTTTAGTGGATGACCCATTTACAGTTCGCCACTATGCTTTATCTTTGGTTGTTCGATGGCTGGACAAATTGTGAACCTTATTAGGATGTCTACCTAAATCCTGGGAGGACGGTAGCATTTGATGTATATCTCCAATCGTGTCTTGTAGTGCTCTTAATGTTTTATTCTCTTATTTCTCTGGCCTCTGCCAAGTCATTGAGTATTTGCGTGTGACTTTCTACGCTTTTTTATATGCATATAGACATGGTCATCTTACATTGCCTATTAATTATGCCTAGTTTGTAAGGAGGATATAGCTTGCCTCGTATTTGTTTATTTACACTGCCTCGTGTTATGAGGATGGCAATAGGGTCAGAATGAAGTTTGGTGCATCCTAGAACCTGGTTTAGACCTCTAGCGGCATTTCTTGCCACTGACCGTTCCAAGGCGGTAGCCTATTTGTCAACCCATTTGTGTTTGTGAATTCATATACCTTGTATGTATTTATTTTTGTAATTGCTGTTTGCATCTTCCCATGTTTTTGGTTGGCCATGGTCTTCTGCATTTCCAGTTCGACTTTTATATCTACTTTTGGTATTCCAATAAAATCAATACCTTTATTGAGATGTATTATGTTTAGATGATATCAGACGTGATCATACTCCTCGTCAATATGGGGTCTGAGAACATCTTCAACTTGCCTACAAGCTCTACATAACATAATAAGCTGTGAAACAAACCCATACATGATTTTATCAATAGTAACTCAATACAATAACTCTGCTACAATTTTGTAGCAGACAACACAATATTTATTATTGTTATATTTTTATTGGCTGTTGCATTTTTAGGAATTTAATTGATTTCACGTTTTAATGATCAAATCTCCATTCATTCAAGAACACTTTTTGCCAAATTTCAATTAATTCAGTGATGTAGGGATATCTAAAATTTCAATTTTCTCTTCACCTGCAGTGCTTATAGACAGTGCAGTCTATAGCAACAAAGTAGGCAGTTTCTCTTGGTTCTGCGTTCATAGTAGGACTCCGTTCTGTAAGTGATGTTTTCCTTTTATTGACTTGTTCTACCTTTATCGATGTGTTTTCGTTGAGCGTTGCAATAATTAGCCAAGATATCAAGCGTACAGTGTGTCCCTAAATAAGTTAACACAACATATTCAAACCGTATTTATGAACTTTGCAAGTCCAGTAATGTCCGTAACCTTCTTAATTATATACACAACGTAACCTTCTTTATTATAAGCACGCATTTTATATACACGTATTAAATATGCAAGATTCCACTGGCGTTTAACACGGAATGTCATCATCATCGTCATTATCGTCATATTTATATGAGTAGTAGTTATATGACCGTGTTGGTGTTCTGGAAAAAAAAGAAGTAAAAAAGGTACTGTATAGAGTAATCATATCTGTGTTATAGAGTAATCATATCTGTGTTGTTATAGAGTAATCATATCTGTGTTATAGAGTAATCATATCTGTGTTAAAGAGTAATCATATCTGTGCTACAGAATAATCATATCTGTGTATATTGCTTACACACATTTTCGAACAACAAAACAAAATTACAACAAAAAAACAAGGTTTTATGTAAGTGAAATTGCTGTTGTAAGAAAATGTCATATGGCAAGATAGATTCTATGTTTGTACATTGAACAGTGACAAGTAAACAAGGAAAGGTATGGTGATACTATATTATGAAAATCCCCCGAAATGCGAGGAGCCGGTAACGGCATTAACCAGGAGAACATATTATAAAATACTAAACCGGCAGCCGCATTTTTAGAAGCAGAATTTGAGATAAAATTCGTGTCAAACTGTAGATCAATTCTTTTATTTTTTGTTTCAAACAACAGAAAAGCAATATTTGTCTAAATTTCACACAACTATTTCATAAATTATACAACAATCAACAAATAAAAAGAAACTGAATTTGAGAAAGACTTGTTGGCCTTTCTAAATCCAGTTCCATAGGTTCTATAATCCGTTTTCAATTTGGATAAGGGTGTTACCCTTCCCAAACACTTTAACATACACGACCTATATTTATCCATTAAATTGATGTTTTTTTCGAATCCTTTGTTTTTGAATGGCTGAGCATTATTTACTTTATTAAAACAGTTGCATTACCAAATATTATGAAAATATGTTCTATTAATTTACACCATTTCTGACCTAAAAGTACACTTACGTCTCTTATCCGGAAGCGTAACAGACGAAGTTTAATTTCTCTGCGCAACTGATGGGCGTCCACTTGTAGTCATGTGACTCATTCATTTGTACGCAGTTCTCGGCTGTAGTCCCGTTGTACGAGAACTGACTGTACCAGTTAAGATAGGTTAATGCTTGTTTGGTGCTCATCTTTTTCCAATCTTTTGGGTTCAGTAGGTCGGTAAAGTCTAGCCAGAATCTACCCGGGTAAACGGTACCTTTGTAAACCAATGAAGAAACAGATGAGTTTTAATTTGAGAGAAGAGAGAGAGCATGACAACATAGGAATTTATGTGTTTTAATATGTATAAGGCGTTGGTATTTTATTTTAATGTCACATTTACACGTCACTACATTTATCAAAAATTCAATTTAACTTTTATCCGATAGCTAGTTTGACCTTTGTGACATTTAAAACATAGAGTTGTTTACATGTTTGTCTATGCAATAGTAAGGTTGAAGCAATTTAGGCAGTTGTATCATAACATAATGCTATTATGTACACAGTGAATAGATTAACCTACATCACTGATCAAACTATTAATTGTAAAAGTTAGAATCCGACGGAAACAAATATGTATCGCCAACACTGCTTTAACACACATGTACATGAAGCGTACTTTATGATTACATCCCGACTATGCCTATTTGCGACAATTTCATCTTTAATAATTATAAAACATTCTAAAACCAGACACAGGGAACGGAAATAGTAAAAAGCATTGACCTTTTGACCTCCTTAGGGCGCCCTCTACCGCTGTTTGTGCCACGGAAGAGTCAATGGATAACAGTGTTCCACCAAGAGTCGTACAGTAACTCTGTAAATGTGTATAATATCGACAACATAACATACTTATCCATATTTGAGAATTCTTGAAATAGTATTGCCCCTCCTTAAAAGCCAGTGTGCGTTTGTTGTTTAATTCATTCAAACACATTACATAAAACAATATCAAATTAGGTGCATTTGAGCGTTAATTTTGCTCAGAAAAAGCAACTGGTGTTAAAGGAGAAAACAAACAGAAAATAAATTCTTCTTTTTTTTTTTATCCCAGACCAATACCTGGTGGGAGGGATTTTTATGTATCATGATACACAGTTTGTCGAGAGATTGAACAAAATGCAATCACATTCTGACACCGTTTTATGGCCATCGTCCAACATCCACCGAGAAGGATATGCAGCTACTTCCTGTTAAATGTGTTGTTGGGACGTATCGTCGCTTAAAATACCGCATTTTGTTGTTTTGTTTCTGACTGTTAACGTGTTTTCTCTAAGTGTAAAATGACGTCTTAATGTTTAACGTACGTGATATCAGAGGTATTGCCAGGAATTTTAAAACCTCCCGTTTAACCAATCAGCATTCAGTATTTTAATACAACCATGTAATATATAATATGTATGCTTGATATAAGTTTAAACAGTTCCCAGATATTAGGAATAAAGCTACATATATACTCGTACTAAAATGTTGCTCAATCAGTGCATGGGTTATGATCAAGAACACGCAGACGCAAAATCCGGACGTACATTAGACAGAAATGCAAATATTAATTCGATGCCTTAGACGGGACAAAAAAATCATTAAAACAGGTTATGCTTCTATAGCTTATGCAATTCGATCGTTTGAAATTAAGCAATATTTTATCAAAGGCAGTTACTCTTTAATTTGCCAAATTTACTAATGTTTTAATAGTATTATTAAAGAGTAACTTAAAAACATCATACATTGGAATATAATTTCCAATACATAAAAACATTCACAACAATGAATCACATTACCCTCGCGTCAATCCAGGTGACGTTTAGACCGACCACTAGGTAACACTTGCTCGAATGCCGGCAATATCCTTCGGGACAGCTGCCCTCAACTGAATAAGAAACAACATGTTTTAGCCGATATCCCAATATCGCCTTGTCTGCATAAGCCAGCGTCTCTAACTGAATAAATGCTATCAAAATACCAATGGTACGTGTGAGAAACATGTGGGATTGACAATACTATTGTACTAAATGTTTGATTGTGCGTCTTAGCATATCAAAAGTATGTTGGCAAAGCACCTATATTGCACGTTGTTAAAAAGCTAATTTCAGCTGTGAAGAAACGGAAATGAAAGTGTAATAAAAATCACACGGTTTCCAAGTGTCTGTAAAAGGAATCCGTAGAAAACAGCTCGACCTTTATAATGACGACAACCGATGTTGATGTTCACGTCATAGTTTTTCAGTTTGAGCTAAACAATCACACGCAAATAAAAAGCTAACTGAAATGAACGATTATTGAATTTGTATGGCTAAATCTTGGTCGGAACTCGTTGTTTTGGCAAAGGACGTCTCGCAACTTGACGTCTTGGAGTCCTTTACCAATTCACCTCGTTTCAAATAACAGTTTGCCATAAAAGTGCAAAATAACAGTTTGCCATAAAAATGCAAAATACACATAATAAAATCCAAGCTGTGTTGAATGTTTTTGGGATGTCCATAATAATTTAACAAAATGCACATCATCCAACGTTGATCTACTGAGACCAATTCTTGAAAAATACTGTGTTGTGTGACTAAACTATACCGAGAGGAAACCCCTAATCAGGAAATCAACAGGCGTTATGCATTGTTAGTAAAATATATTTGAAAAAAAAAAAAAAATCATTACACTATACTCTATTCAGAGAGGAGTAACATTCCGCGACTATTTTCTATTGATAGCTTTAAGTAAATCTGCTTCAAACACGCACGAGTGGAATTTGCGTGCTTACCCTCTTTCATTATTATAATCAATATTAAAAAGAAACTCGTTTCAAGTATTCATAATTTTGATAAAGCATCATCCAAAAAGTGACCAATCAGTGACCAGAAATTAAACATACCCTCTAAATTCTGGTAGGTGATAGACTCGGACTTTATCCTAGACGTTCAACCAAGTTTACTGTTAAAATGAAGATATCTACACTGTGATTCTTTTAACCCCACATATTTCATGCACATTTATGCAAATTGATTCAATGTGTATATCATTCAAAAGCGAATCTTGAAACGTATCATCTTTTTACTCTGCCAAATTATTATTTTTATTTTACTAAAGAACCTAAGGATAAAAACGAGTAACACAAATTATATCACCTACTGAAAAAAATAAGGCAAAATTTCGGTAATAGAAAATTATGAATTGATAATATTAAATAGAACGTAAGAATATCTTACCGTATAGCGGCACATATCCCGCCAAAATGGTTACATAAAAAATAACTGCTAGCTTCATAGTATACTGTATAGTCGGTTTATCACAGTTTAAATATACGCGAGTAGTCAAAGGTCGTTCTATCGTCGTTTAAATATCAACGAGCAGTCAATAGTCGGTCTAAAGTAGTTTAAATATAAACGAGCAGTCAATATGCGGTCTATCGTAGTTTACAGTTATGCGAGTAGTCAATAGTCTGTCTATCGCAAGTAAAATATAAACGTGTAGTCAATAGCCGGTATATTGCAGTTTAAATATAAGCGAATAGTCAAAGTTGGTCTATCGCAGTTTAAATATAACCGAGTAGCCAAATGGCACTCTATCAAAGTATAAATATGTGCAGCGTAAACTCCTATTATATACTTAAACGTGCAATTGTTTCATTATAAAGGTTTAATTGGTATTAACCGACGATAAAGACAGGCATATTCATTAATTCATTAATTGAGAATATTCTGTTTTTGCACATTGTTATCATAAATATGTAATGACTGTAATTAAATTATCAATTGTCTATGTGTTCAGTACAATAACAAATGCAGTACAACAATTAAAACAATACTAATATTTAACACAGCCGACGTCGTGCATAACTGTAAATGCCAATATATAATATTCTTATGAGCAAATGTCAGTGTGTTCTTCTTGATACAGATGTAATGTCCTATGTCCTATGAGTTGGTACGCGCCAGTTCTGGGGTTTGGCCTGGTTGGTTAAAGCCGTTTATATTATGTCTATAGAGCTGGGATTCTCAAAATATGCAAGTTATATAGGTTTAGAAACGGTGTAAATATGTTGTACAATTTGGCTGTTGTTGGCGGGATAGCCACTTTTAAAATTAAGGCTTTTGGCAATATATGCATCCAGCGGCAGCATGCATCCAACCAATCGGGAAAACTCGGTCAATCCCGGCATTCTTCGGGATCACGCCTCGTAAGTATATCGACGCTTCAGTATGTTCACAATTTTGAAATTTTGTAAGCCGGAAGGCAACGGCACATAAAATAGTGCACTGTTGCTTAGCTGTTGTTATATAAACAATATATGGCCGTTAGTTATACATGTAGATATATGATAAATGCGTTGCATGTTTGTTATTTACAATACAGATAAAGGTTAAATAACTGCTTTCATGTAAACAAGAAAATCGGTAGAACCGATGGATGATTCCCGAAATAACAACTATCCACAACTTATCACATGGCCTTGTATCACACAGCAGTTTTCAATTTCAGTTCCATCAATAGTTTTTGTCTTATGCTTCGGACAAGAATTACAAGTATAAAATTACAAAGGGAAATAACTCAACTTTGAATGAGACAGAGCTACAGTTCTTAATCTCTGCACTTTCTCTCATTGCTCTCTATCACTGTGTGAAAGTTCATTGCAGTCCAATCTGTAGTTTTAAAGTTATGCTCTTGACAACAATTATAAGTATAACATTACAAAGGGCAATAACTCTAATATGTATAATACCGAGTTACGGTTCTTGCACTCTGCACTTCCTCTCATTTCATTGCCCTCTATCATTTCGTGATATTTCAGTGCAGTCCCATTAGTAGTTTTGAAGTTATGATCCGGACAATAGTCGGACAGACGGAAGGACGAAAGGACGTAAGGACGGATGGACAAAGCGGCGACTATATGCTCACCCGAAAATTCGTGGAGCATAATAAACTATAGATGGAACAATCGGCTACATGTCATTGCAACACTTTGAAGATAAATTTGATTTTGAATGCAAATTCGTTTTGGTGGGAATCTGACGCGCGTCATGCTAGTATGACGTAACCAAGATGGTGACATTCGATATACATTCGAGTTGCTTCGAAGAATTATACGAGATGTTGCGAATGACATCCAGCAGCATCATATAATGAAATGTAATATATATGTTTATATTAAGTGTCTCTTATATTTTGGAATAAGAGAGGCTATTTATTTGATTAAAAAAGCGCATGCATAAACGCTACAAAATACGAGAAAACATTGCAAATCTGAATTTTTGTTTAAACGAAGTAAGTATAAAACAGTCAAAATAGGAAATTTAGCATTCACACAACAAAACCAACAGAACATCGCATTCTAAACAAACAAAAATAACAGGGAAATATAGAACCAACGTATGCAATATCACAAACATAAGGGTATCACCTAGGAACGTTTAGTGGCATAAAGGCCGCCGGTGATTTAAACCAAGTTCTAAGTTGAACTAACTTACCCACTCTTACCCTATTGTCATCGCAATAAAAAGAAACAGCGTAAACAAAGAATTCTCCATAGAATATACTGTAACAAGCAAGGCAGGAATTAAAGGTGATATAAGTACAACACAAAGATGATCATGTATATTTGAGTTTAAAAATAGAAGCCTAGACAATACTCAATGAGCCAATGCCAGAAGAGAATAATCCGTTAAGAGCACGACAAGACACACTTGACGATATACAATAAACGTTACCATCTTTTCAATTTTTTGTGCACCCTAGAACTTGGTTCAAACCACAAGTGGCTTTTATTGCCACTGACCGTTCCAAGCCCTATTGTCAACCATTTTGTGTTTGTGATGTATTATCTTTTTATTCATCTTTAAAGTTGTTCTTTGTTTCTGTGTGTGTGTTTGTGGTTGACTCTCGACCTTGAATGTCACATTTTCTGTTCGATTTTTATACCTATTTTAGGTATAAGTCATCACAGGGTCCACAATATGTCGGATCATCCACAATCAAAGAGGAAAACATAGTGGCGAAAGTCTGTGTGGCAGAAGAGTTCTTAAATTATTGTTATCTTTTAAAAATAGGTCTAGGTTAGAATAATACAATTTTGCAAAGTCCTTCGATATCTTTGGAAACGGTAGTCCTGACGGAGTACATTTTTAGTAATAGAAAGGTTGCGAATGTCAAAGTACTCTAATCGGCTACAAGCTCTAGATAAACGAAAACATTAAGAAAGAAAAAACACCCCATAGGGAGTTGATCGTGAAAAATCCCCGCCTAAGTGGGGATAATTAACATTGTCAAAATTGGAATAATCTCTCTTGTCATAAATTTTGCTTATTATTTATTCATGTCCAGTCGAGAGATGTAAATCGAGAAAAGATGATACAGTATCAAAAACATAAACCTTGTTGAGTTGATGTTGTTTAGGATAGATACTATTAAACATAGTAGAAAAGAATGAGTTGGCAGTGTTCAATATATCAAATAGCGAGAGATGTCATTAAAGCAATATAAAAAGATCGGACAAGGAAAGTAGCATTCAAGGAGGACAGTCAACCACAAAACACTGAAACAAACACGCAAACAGACAAACAAGAAGGCAAAAGTAATAATAAATGCAAACGACATCACAAACACAAAAGGGTTGACAATAGGGCTATCGCATTGGAACGGTCAGTGGCAAAGTAGGCCACTTTGGGGGGGGGGGGGGGGGGGGGGTTAAACCGGTTCTAGGGTACACCAAACCTCACACTTACCCTACTGTCATCCCAGTGAAACAGGACAGTGTAAATAAAGAAATCCACGCCATGATCTAATCTCTAACTAGCAGGACAGCACCAATAGGCAATACAAGTAAAACACAAAAATGCTCGTGTAAATATAATACAAAAAAACAATAGCCTAGAAACCACAATGAGGTACTCAATGACTTGGCAGAAGCCAGAGCAACAAGGGAATAAACCAAAGGCTTGTTCAGATTTAAGCATCTGATGCAATATAGAAGACTCAACATGAAATATGTTTCATAGTAATACAAAAGTAAATCCGTTACAAGAGATTGACAGTTTGTATCCATGGGTATACCAACATTTTGTAGTTCCAAACCTCGTGAAAATATTATCTAATAGGAAAATAAAATATGCTTCACAAAGCTTTAAACAAGTCCACAGTATAATTGGCAAAATTGCCGTTAGTAAAAAATGCTGAAATTTTGTTACAGGCCAAAATATATACCCAAGGACTTTAAAAACGCATCATGTTTAGTTTCAATAATTATTAGATTCAACTGTTTCAACTAATGTCGTGATAATCCTTGTTTATCGCCTATTCATAACCTGTCTTTCACAATATTCAGTGTTGACTGTTTTATTTGATCAAGTGAGAATGAAATAATGTGTACTCACAACTGATTTTGAAATAGTATATGGTACGGGTAAAATGTAACAAGAAAGAAAGTGAAACATCAACAACAACAATTTCTAAAACATAATCAATCAAATATATTCAAATAGTACAATGTAAAATATTCACTTACAGAATACAAATACATGTTGGTAGAGCATTTCTTTAAAATCCGATTTTAGAATAAAATCCAGATAATATTGGGAAGTGTCCCTTTACTCTAAATTATCAAGTGTCCCTTTAATCCAATTTTATTTTAAGTATTGCCTGGTTATTTATTCACATTAGTTCAAATAATCCAATGCCACTTTAGTATGAGCACACTAGTGTTTATCCTCCTACAATATGTAGTTAATAAATAGCATCCAATATTTTCACAATGTTTCTTTTAACTGTATGCTGAACTCTGAAGCAAATACTTCAAACCAACTACTGAACAAATAACAATCCCAAATAGTTGTATTTATACTATCATAGAAGGTCATAGAACACCATAGAAGCTTTTCAAGATAAAAATGTTATTTAAATAACCTTGCATGACAGACTCAACAGAAACATCATGCGATGTTATATATCAATATCCTATTTACCTTTTCCAGAAACATCTATAAATGTTACTGTTTTAAATGAATGGCCTTGGATGACACAATAGCATGTCAACACCATCATTATAAACACTCATAGGTAACAGATAGTAAACTATAATCTTTGGATATTTTCAACGAGGTGTTTTTAAAGTCTTCGAAACTAGTTTGACTTTAACGGCAGTAAGTCAAGAAGTTAAACGTTTGGAGAGATTTGTAACGGTACTGGTACTGGATATGGGAATAAAACGGTATTCATAAGATTTCTTGCGAAGTTTAGGAATCCAGTGCATATTTGGAAGTTTACTCTCTTTTTCATCTACCGCGGCCTTGAAAGCGGTGCACTGAGTTATATGCCAGGTAATATCATCCTCGGTAGACTGAACTGGAGTATACACATGAGTGTTTCCGAGTTAAGAAAAGATTCCCGATTTCAAATTACGATACGAAAATCTAGATCTCGGAGGAAGTAAAGAAAGGTTAGCTCTATATAAGTTGATATGAGTAGCAATGATTTTAAGAATTAAATTTTAATAGAAAGGGAGTTCGGGTGCCTACCATTGTATACTAAAACCTTCATCGTATTGGGCAATCTCAGCACGACATGCATACAAATCATTCATTGAAGGCAATTTATATTTCGGACCTTTAGAAAACGGACGACGAATTAGTTTTTTTAATTATGAAAATCACCAGTGATGACTTGACCAGCCGGAGCATAGCAAATATTTGGCATTGTTGAAGTCACATTCCTTAGAATAAGTGTTATCTTCTATGTTGAAGTTTGTTGTGTTGTAGTTGACAATAATATTGCTTTTTGTATATTCATAACAATTTAATGGACTTTCGGAACTTTTGAAATATGTTGGGAAGAATTAAATATTAAAGCAGTGTTATACAAAGGATCTGTTTGTTAAACATGTTAAACAGTGTGTGCTTCCACGTCAAAAAACTTAGTAAAAATATGGACTTAAGTGAGACTTAAAGGAAAAGCATTTCCAGACTGTTTGAAAATAGTACATATGTATATTAGCAACTGACATAGTTATACGTGGTTTCCGTTTAATGTTACCTTTAAGTCTACTACAATGAGACCTAGATTTACGTATTCGAATAGTAATTTTCTCACCTTTCACCGCCACGGGTTTGAATCCCACTGGGAGCTCGACTTGTCAAGTGAGAAAGGGTCGATTCTTACGAATGGCGGGATGTATATAGTACTGGTTCTACCCAGGAAGAATGGGATGGTCTGCCTCTACCACGAAACAAATCGACCGTCATACATGGCCTAACATGTGCTGAAAATGACGTTAAACACAATTCAAACAAACGAATAGATAATTAGGCAAAAATAAATATTGGTGTCTTTGAGATAACACCTTGTGAAAGATAAAAATATCGGACAGGCAAAGCAGCATTCAAGGACGACAGCCAACCACAAAACACAAAAACAAAAAGAAGGCAAAAAGTAATAAAAAAATGCAAACGACATCACAAACACAAAAGGGTTTACAATAGGGCTACCTGCTTGGAACGATCAGTGGCAACAAAGGCCACTGGGGGTTTAAACCGGTTCTAGGGTGCATCAAACCTCACACTTACCCTACTGTCATCCCATTAAAATAGGACAATGTAAATAAAGAAATCCCCGCCATGATATAATCTCCAACCAACAAGGCAGCATCAATAGGCAATATAAGTAAAACACAAATATGCTCGTGTAAATATAATACAAAAACAATAGCCTAGAAAGCCACTATGAAGGTACTCAATGACTTGGCAGAAGCCAGAGCAGCAAGAGAATTAACCATTCAGGGCACGACAAGAAATATCATAGACAAAACTCAAACGCCACCGTCCCAATGGGCTTTAGGTAGGCGTCATCATAGTGTCCACAGCATGTCCGGTCATCGTACAATTAAAGAGAAAAGCATAGTGGCGAACTGTAAAAGGGTCCACCACCAAGCATGCAGTACGTTGCAAAATGATAGGGTCATAACCTCTTTTGATAAACTTTTTAACAAGTTTAACAAAGATAGTATGAAAGTGATCATGACGAAGAATCTTACGAAGTTTATAAATCACATCACCATAGAAGTCAGGTTGTGATAGTCCTTGTCGCAGAAGAGTCCTTAAATTATTTTTATATTTGGAAACAAGATCAGGGTTACGATAATACAATTTTGCAAAGGTTTTACGAAGTTTATGGTAACGATAACCCTGATTGAGTAGCTTTTTAGTTATACAAAGATTACGAATATTAAAGTCCTCAACTCGAGTACAAGCTCTTGAAAAACGAATAAGTTGAGACACATACACCCCATAAGAAGTTGCTCGGGGAACATCCCCATCCAAGTGGGGATAATTAACAATGTCAAAATTAAAATCATCTCTCTTGTCATAGAGTTTGCTAATTATTTCACCATTTTCAATCGAGAGATTTAAATCAAGAAAAGAAGCGTTATTATCAGATATATTAGCTTTGAGAAGTCATTTAGGATAAATAGTATTAACCATAGTTGGAAAGAAAGGGTTGTCAATGTTCAATATGTCAACCATATACCGAGGGGTGTCATTAAAAGCTTTGCATTTGTGATGTCGTTTGCATTTATTATTACTTTTGCCTTCTTGTTTGTCTGCTTGCGTGTTTGTTTGTGTGTTTTGTGGTTGACTGTCCTCCTTGAATGCTACTTTCCCTGTCCGATCTTTCTATATTTCAATAACATCTGCCTGGGTATCTGGTGAAAGACTCAACATGAAATATCTTTCATAGCAAAATAAAAACAAATCTGCGACAAGTGGTGCACAGTTCGTACCCATAGGGATACCAACAATTTGTCTATAAACGGTAGTTCCATACCTGACGAAAATATTATCTAATAGGAAAATGAACGATTCACAAACTTCATCACAAGTCCAGATAGTATAATTGTCTGAAACCCTGAAAACGGGAGATTGGTGCATGAACTTTCGTCCCTCAGGTTTACTTCGTGTTGAGTGATTGACCCCTCTAATGTCAGTCACTACGCTTCAGTTTACTATTGTGCAATGACTGGACAACCTCGTGGGAGTCTATGAGGGCACCGTCTGAAACCCTGAAAACGGGAGATTGGTGTATGAACTTTCGTCCCTCAGTTTGTTTTGGTATAAACCCTTAATAATCCCTTATGTTTATAAATAGAATACCCAGAATGAGGCTGAGTATGCACAACAGGACGACATAATGATAAGTATGGCCTCAAACGTCAGTGAGAGGGATTTCACCCTAATATAAACTTTACATTTGTGGAAAACTACATCAGAACTACAAAGAAATCAAATCAATAAATAAAGGTTACACATATTTCAGTGAAGGTAATATCAAGGATCTTACTATTTTATTTTTCATCTGCAATCATCTGCATCATACATGTATACACATATCTTCATTGTATTAAACTTAACTCCAAATAGGCCACATCCATTTTTGAGAAGTTTCTTTGTGGCTCTTTTTGGCATTTTCGCAGCCAAATCATATAATTCGTCCATTTGCATGTAATTCTAAACTTAATTATATTGGCTTACAATATACCATTGAATTGATATGTACAACACTGACCATCCTTTATCAATGATATATGTTAATCTCTTATCAATGGTAATCCTAAGGGAGGCTATTATGGAATATTCTTAGCATTACCATATTGACTATAATAGTGATACTGATATAAATGTACTAGGAACTTTCATATTATTTGTCACTTATTGTTTCAGTGACACCTGCAGATAACGAGAATGAAGCACCACATCAATGAAAGTTAGTAATAATTATTGCAAATGCATATTATTACAATGAATTTACTGTCTTATTAAAATATGATAATGGAATATGTCAATTTGTTCAGGTATTGCAAATCTAATGCTTAAATAATATACATGAACATATATTTACAATTGTTTATTGTAGATATTATTAAAAGGAAAAGAAGCCGATGGGGCATATGTATCCCTTGCAAGCTTTACCTGTGTACTTGGTCTGTCTGGAGCATGTGGATATGTTGTTGGTGCGCTCTACCAAATTAACAAGTACACGTCTCTCGGTTTGAACGTTTTTACGCAGGATATAGCCAAGACCTCACAGCCGCAGACATGGCATACGCCCGTGGGTGTAAAGAGCCAAGGGAAGGGCGTTCAATATATTGAAATATGTGGTTACTCTAAGACGACTGGCGTTTGATGTTTGTCCATGATCTTTCTTGTCGTGCCCTTAATGGTTTATTCTCTTACTGCTCTGGCTTCTGCCAAGTCATTGAGTACCTTCATTGTGGCTTTCTAGGCTATTGTTTTTTTGTATTATATTTACACGAGCATATTTGTGTTTTACTTATATTGCCTATTGCTGCTGCCTTGTTGGTTAGAGATAAGATCATGGCGGGTATTTCTTTATTTACACTGTCCTGTTTTAATGGGATGACAATAGGGTATTTGTGAGGTTTGGTGCACCCTAGAACTGGTTTAAACCCCCAGTGGCCTACTTTGCCACTGACCGTTGCAAGGCGGTAGCCCTATTGTCAACCCTTTTGTGTTTGTGATGTCGTTTGCATTATTTATTGCATTTATTATTGCTTTTGCCTTCTTGTTTGTCTGTTTGCGTGTTTGTTTCTGTTTTTTGTGGTTGACTGTCCTCCTTGAATGCTGCTTTCCCTGTCCGATCTTTTTATATTTCTTTTCTTCCAGCAGTATCAGGTCTACACTTTATAACCCAATACGGAGTGAAGCTGTTGAATGATCAACTGTTATGAGCAACTAAAGGAAGTAGATGGGTAACTACTTGTCCTTCCTTCATTGCAACACACGACAGAACACTGTTACAATCAAGTTTGGAGCTGTTCCCAAGGGCTGCTTTCTAAGCTACCAGTAAACATTTGACAATGACTACATCATTAATATTTATGATGAGGTTTCGTTTCCTGATTTTTCCGTAGAAAGCTGAATGAACAATGACCTCTCTTGTGCGCTCGCATCAAATCAAATGACCGACGCCTTTTGTATGTTTCAAACAATAAGAACTTCGAAGAAAGAAATTGCCTTCAAAGTCAAACAAAAAATTGGTTCAAAATCGGAAGTAATAGAATAAACGTCTCAGCAATTGGCCAAATGTTTGAACGTAAAAAGAGCACACAAGTTTTAAAACGTTTACAATCAACAAGGCGTGTGATACAGAGACAATGCGTCAGGGCATAGCTATGGAACCAGTTGCTGCGTCATTATACTCAATAAAGTAAATATTTCCCTTGTGGGGTAGTTGTCAGCTACTTGGCTCCGTGGCTAGTAGCAAGTCCTTATCGAAAGGTTATGCAATTCAGAAATGGTCCACTATTTTTGTTTTTCAGAAAAGAAATGTCCGCAAGTGTCTACGATTTTAGACGCTACGTGTTTAATAAGAACTGCAGAAGGTGGATTACAGTTAATAAGAAAATATTCACAGTACTTCCAAACTCTTTCTCGGCTTGCCGTGACGGGTCTTAGTTTGTGTGATTATCATCACTTGGAAACGACTCCGTCTTGGAGCAATGTTAAAATAAAAGTCAAATTGTTTTACTTCAATTCGTATTTGTAATTTGCATTATTGAAAGCTGGAATTATATTCAGGACCAGGCATTAACAACAGGGCCTTTCAAATTTGCCATCATGCATACTATGGCCAACAACTGGTTTTCAGACCCACATAAGCTTATTGGTATTGGGTTGTCAAATAAATGATTTTCTTTTATAAGCCTAGTCATCCTCTTAATATGTATACGACGTTTTGCAATTTGTTCAGTTTCCAGTATTTCTTCTACAGAGAATTGCCTTTTACTACTAAGAAAGTTTCTCTCTTTTCAGCAAGTAGTTCCCGAAGTGTAAACCATTTGTCTGCCATAATATCATCCCCTGGCTCTATCAAATCAAGAAATCCTGACAACTTAGTAATTTTAATGTCGGACATTCACCCTGTATACAAAGCTGAAATAAATGTTATTGCACCATGAGGAGCAATACCAAGTAAGTATTTGAAATGTGTTTGGTCCTTTGTAATTGGAAAAGGATTGCGAGTTGATAACAAGCGAAGAAGGTTGTTAAATTTTATTTCTGTGCAATCACTTATGACTCTAGTATTTACATAAATACCTTTAAAGCAAGCTGGTATTAATGTGTGGATTGATTCGTTTGATAACCAAATAGGTATTGTTCCTGAAGCAAAATATAAAACAAATAGCCCATGTTAGTATTGTCCTGCAAACAGTTGAACTATATCCATTTAAACGAACACATATGTCTTGTTCTAACAGACCTGCACGAAATCGGCAACACATATAAACCTTTCATCTACCAGTAACATACTTTGTCTTCTTCCTGCAGAACAAATTGTATAGGACGCCTTGAATAAGCACTCTGTTTATTGATGGCTATAGGTTTTATAACATTGACAAAAGTAAAAAACAGTATATAAGAAGGGAAATTTATATAACACTTTATCAATGAGTCGTCTGTGGAAAATATGTATACACCACAACGTTCAATATCAAATTTTCTTGTAATGTATTGCATTTTGTTGTATCTCCTCTAGTTCATAGACGGGATAATATATTGGGTACGTATGATCCTTTCCAGGTTTGGGGACTGGAATAACGATTTCTTCCAGCCAAGAATCGGGGAAGTTTCCCGTCACCCAAACCTTATTAGATATGTCAAGAAGGGTAGAGAGACAGGATTCAGGTAAATGTTTTAATAATTGGTAATGGATATCATCAGGACCAGCTGATGTATCATGAGCCTTTTTAACGGACTCTCGGAGTTCTTTGAGAGTGAATAGTTTATTGTATTTCTCCAAGTTTTTCGACATGAAGTTCAGCTTCTTCTGTTCTTTTAGTTTCTTATTTTTCAGAAAATTTGGTTGACAATTTTCAGAAGAAGAATTTTTTGAGAAATTTTCTGCCAAAGTGTTTGTAATATCTTTGACAGACGTTATATCTCCATTATCTGTTTTAAGATGATTTACATAACTAGAATTACCTTTACCGCTTATTTTCCGGACCATGTCTCATGTCTTCTTAAGAGATGAGCGAGAATTCAGCCTAGAGACGTAAGATCACCAGGATTTCCTCTTGCTATCCTTAATAGTACGACGGGCTTTCGCATGAAAAACTCTAAAGTTATCTAAATTTGTTTGAGTTGGCCGCAAGTTAAAATTATTTAATGCAGCTTTACGATCGCTGACTGCCTTTTTGCAGTCATCGTTGTACCATGGTTTATGTGGGCGTTTAGGATTTGCCGAGGTTTTTGGAATAGCTAGATCAGCTATATCGTGAAGAGTTTTGGTAAAAAGAGCAGTTGTGTCTTCGACATCCTCGAAAACGGAAGGCTTTAATTGTTCCTCGCAAAGAGATTGAAACGTAGTCCAATCAGCCTTGCGACGTTTCCATCGTTGCGTTTTTTCGAGAAGTTTGAGGGCCGATATTTTCAAGACATATGGGGAAATGGTCGTCTAAGTATGAATAATTAATGACGTCATAATAATCTGCTAAAAGAGATATGTATTTATCGAGAAAAGAAATGACACGTATAACGATAGTTATCCATTGTTTGCAATCGTCTCCAATATTATTCAGATGGGGTTATGCGTTTATGATACACTGTCTTGTCAATTTGAGCGCTGAATATATGATAATAGCGAGGTTTTGTATACATAAAATCGATTTAAGCTAACCAGTAAGCAATAGTGTCCACTGACCGTTCGAAGTAAGTATCCCTGTCTTCACCACTCTGTGTCTTGCCTATTGTCATTTTCATTGTTTATTTGAATTGCTCTTTTTTCGATGTGGAGTGCGGACCTACAGTGTCATTGTGTTTGAGTGCAGTGATTTCTATAGAACCATTTTTCTCATTTTTAAAATTGGTAAACATTCCCATTCTGCAGTTGCGGAAAAGTCTGCCAATTTTTAAGTGACAATATATTGTTGTGTTTTTCAACACGTTCGCAGTATTGAAATGCAAGCTGATATTGAAATATACAGGCCGGGAATTTAGCCGCTTGCTTAGCTACTTGTGTTGTTGTTTTTGCCTGCAGAGTAATGTCCCAGACGCATTTATAGTATATGGGTGTTCCGAGGAACACGTGTGTCGCCTGTCAGCGCTTTGTCAGTATAACAAGAAAATTGGGATCCAGATAAATGACCTTCACAAACTGGCCTGACTAAGTTTTTGTGAAGAAAAAGAGAGTATTTAACATATATAATGACATTCAGTGTGACCTTAACTTTATATGTTAGTGATGTTGTCATGACAAGTGTATATTGAATGATTGATGAAGAAATTAAAAGAACTGAGAAAGTTATAGCCAACGTAGGTTTTTGTGAAGAAAAAAAGAGTATTTAACCCATATAATGACCTTCAGTGTGACCTTGACCTTAATATTTTAGTATGGTCATGTCGATGTTGTCATGACGAGTATATATTGAAAGTCTGATGAAGGGATATCAAGAAATGAGAAAGTTATAACGAACGTTAAGTTTTTGTGAAGAAAAGGAGTATTTAACCAATATAATAACCTTCAGTGTGACCTTGACCTCCATATTTTAGTATGTTCAAGCCGATGTTGTCATGATGAGTATATATTGAAAGTTTGATGAAGAAATATCAAGAAATGAGAAAGTTATAGGCAACGTTAAGTTTTCGTGAACAAAAAAACGAGTATTTTACCCATATAATGACCTTCAGTGTGACCTTGACCTATATATTTTATTATGATTATGTCCATGTTGTCATAATGAGTACATATTGAAAGTTTGATGAAGAAATATCAAGAAATGAGAAAGTTATAGTCAACGTTATGTTTTTTGTGAAGAAAAAAATGAGTATTTAACCCATACAATGATCTTCAGTGTGACATTGACCTTCATATTTTAGTATGGTCATGTCGATGTTGTCATGCTGAGTATATATTGAAAGTTTGATGAAGAAATATCAAGAAATAAAAAAGTTATAGCCAATGTTAAGTTTTCGTGACGGACTGACGGACGGACGACAAATTGATCCCTTTGCATCGCATTTTTCTTACAAATGACATTGATTCGGCTATTTTACCGTCAATGTACACTTTTTGAAAATGTTTTTACAAATGAAAGTTATACTATTTTTTACGCGCCAAAGTTGCTTTCTAGCGTATGTGATATTTACATTTACTTTATATACTTTCTGTTTAAAAAAGAACAACGTGTAATTTGAAATAAAATCCACTGTTCAACATGTTCAAGCAAGCAGAGAAAAAGCGCATGTGTCCAGTGTGTCTCAATAGAAAATGGCTATTCCACTATCTAACAATTTATTCAGAGTAGTTGTTTAACTTGGAGTTGCTTATCAGTATCATACTTCTAAGGCACGTTACTGTTGGTACTATACAAGATCATTAATAAAACATATAAGAGCTGATTACCCACATGTTCGTCGTGTATGCGGGTTGAACATCGTTAGTGAATGTCAAATTTACCATATATTCTGGTTTACTATGTTATTTCGTTAACGTTTCTTTAGGCAAACTTATATATGTTTGGAAACATTAGGATCCACTGAATGCGATAACCAATGTTTTCATTTTAACAAATCCATTTTTGGTCCCTTTTTATGGTCCCTTTTTGAAACTGTTTTTGGTGTATCTGGGCTATAACGCCACATATACTCTTCATTTCAGTGGCTAAAGCCAAAGTATTTTTTTCAATCCAATGGTGTTATGTACAATGAGCTAAACGTGATTATATACTATATTTAATTTGGTCAGTAGGTATGTCGAAGGTCAAGGTCACAGGGAACTTAAACTTTGCCCTGAAAATGAGTTCGGCTCAATATCGCAAGCTTAAATATGTGTTCATTTAACTTTGCAAGTATGCTCTATTTGTGGTCGGATGTGAAAAATATTTGGGTGGAATATCTAAATTTTAACCGAGTCAATATGAACGAACTGAGTTTTTTTTTATTTTGGGTCAGACGCTGTAAATTCAAACTCTAAATGAACATGCTGTTTCCTTTGATATTGAACATATATGTATAATAATGTTTGGGTCACACGGTCAAATGATATAGTCACAGTAAAATCAATATTGATCTCTTACAATTCACAGTCCATTTTAAGATATATGGTTCATCACCATTGACTGCGCGATTTTGTTGAACTCGTTAAAGTTGTAATGTAGACAGGTTCTCGCTTCCGAAAACTCAAACATGTTCACCAGTGCGTAAAACTTTGACATACATTAGACATGGCTATAAATCTCCAAATAAAAAAATTGATATTAATTATAATAGTATTTTACCATAGTTATTGTTAGAGGGCTAGTAGAGCGCTATACTTATGGGATGCAATCAAAACAAGTATTATTATATCGACAATATTTTAATGTGGGTTTGGTGCTTCTTAGAACCTGGTTAAACCTCTTCGGCTGTGTTGCTTCTGACCATTCCCAGGTGGAACCCTCGTTAAGGTTGATTTTTCATTCTTTACTTTCAAATGTTATGTATATATATTCCATGCATGCGTTGTTTAAACTGCGTGTCGTTGACTGCACTATTTACAATTTCTGTTCGACGTTTTTATTAGTTGTATCCGGTCCAATCTCATTTGAATCATATCCTAATTACGCTTTGATACTCTCCGCTATATGATCTGACAACTCTGCCTTGGAGGTCAGATCGACCTTTCATCTAATCAATATTCACGAGAAGATCAACTAAATTCAACCAATAAAATGGCGCGTTTCATATGCTCTTCAGATGATGTTCGAGTGAACTGAACAAACGAAACTCCACATCTATATCCGAATAAAGATAAAGTCTTTGAAAATCATGGACGTTGTCATGTGTGTTTTGAAAATATATACTCAGTTGCAAAAGGAAGTGGACAGTGATTTTTGTTTAGATTTAATTTTATAAAGTTTTTTTAGAATTAAATTGACATTTTCCAAAATGAATATGCCGTGTTTGTTACCAAAGTTTTTATCATCCTATTGCCAATATCATCATGATAATGTTGTCATTTGTTTTTCAATAGGTCGAATAATTAAGGGACTCTCGCTTGATAACGACGATAGGGTGTAAAGTAAAATTTTCAGAGTGTCCAGTTTCTTTTGCAACTGAGTATATATTCCACCAAAATTATTACGACTTTAGATATTCTAAATAGTAAGTCTTAGTACATCTGGCCTGCTTATTCAGTTGATAGCGAAGTCGACCATTGACCCGCGAGTGTAATTTTAGTGTGGGTTCAATCCCACGAATCGGTAGATCTACAGTTTTGCGTACCGATATTAATTCCGTCAAACAATTATTTTTTCCAGTAAATATTCAATAATGGTTGGTGTGTTATGTTTGTCAACGCAATTATTTTGTGTTTTATAAGCTAAATGTTGCGGACATTGCCTCTTTCAATATCGGGCGTAGACTGCTCCGCAGAATTTTACTGAAACGCGACATGCTCAGTGAAGCAGTCTAGAATTGTGTAGGCTAAAATCTGATTGGCTAATTGACGTGACCTCCAATGCAGTGTTGTCAGATCCTTAGTAACGTAGAGTATCGTAGCGTGATAATGAGTCTGATTTTCATGAGATTGTATCCCGGTCGAATTTTACAAAATACATAAAGAAAAAAATAATTTGTTTACCTACCTACCTACCCATCTGAACAATTTAAGGTCGGGTTTATTTTTAAGTGTATTTAGTTTAATAAATATGATTTAACCATACATATGCCATTAGTATTCCACCGAAATTATTACGACATTAGATATTCTAAATAATAAGTCTTAGTACATCTGGCCCGCTTACTCAGTTGATAGCAAAGTCGACCAATTGACCTGCGAGTGTAATTTTAGTGTGGGTTCAATCCCACGAATCGGTAGATCTACAGTTTTGCGTACCGATATTAATTCCGTCAAACAATTATTTTTTCCAGTAAATATTCAATAATGGTTGGTGTGTTATGTTTGTCAACGCAATTATTTTGTGTTTTATAAGCTAAATGTAGTAGTAGTAGTAGTAGTAGTAGCAGCAGCAGCAGCAGCAGCAGCAGCAGCAGTAGTAATAGTAGCATAACACGTGATGCGTCTATTATGATTGATATTTGACAGATGTCCATTATATGAGATTTCTTTTGAAAAAACAGCTGCCATTAACAACCATATGATATGATTGCATTGAAGTTACTGATAACATTCGTTATTGGATAACCGTTATATCTGGAATAAAACATGCAGCGTTAGAATATAGTTATATCAGCATAGTTCGTAACTGGTTTGTCTTAATTACATTATGAAAGTATAACACAGCTGTTTTATTAAGCATGGCAAACCAAAACAACAAAGCAAACGAAAGAAGAACCGTGTATGTCTCTATTTAATCCTAAATTCTGCTTGACAGTGCACATGTTAAAGAAGTTATGTCATGCATAATATCATTAATGCAATAGTATGCAATAGTATGTTTTGCCCACCATGTCCTGCTATTCTACTCTTCGTGTCACTCATGCAACGGTTGGTTTAAAATAAATTCTATTAATATTCACACGTCGAGAACTCGTTTCCATAATTGTGTCGATCTGTTTGCCAGTGAGGTAATGGTGCATAAAAGTCTCACTTAGTCTAATTGGAGTTACTGCACTAGGCACATTAAATCACTACCTGTATATGTTAATAGTGTTGGTAACTGTACAGTGGTGAGTGACCCATGTATTATGTTTCAGTCGGTTTTAAATATTGACCAGACAGTCTTCTACCACATAACTTCAAGTTAATGTACACAGGTCCGTTGGAGAAAAATTAAAAGCGTAAGAAACATACACATAAAAAAATTGCACGAGAGTCAAAAAAAGCGCTCAAACACACATAACGGCAACGGCAGAAGCACGAGGTCATCAGTCTTCGTCTGGGCATGTTGTTTACATATGAAAAACATGCACATCCAGTCTCTGTTTACTGCTTCAACACGCATGCCACATTACCCCTACCATTTTCAGCAGTTTTCTAGAGATGCAGGTCTCATGACTAAGAACATGTAAGTGAATCTTAGTTTAAACTTCATTTTGAAAAATGGCTAACTGGAAAGCTTGGCCAATATTGCATTGGACTCAATGGGATTTGATTTACTTCCGGTACACCTATAGCGTTCAACCGTTAACTCGCTAAGCACGACTATAATCGGTCACTCGAATTACCGAAATGGACCAAAATGGAGCGTATTTTGACTAGGTTAATATATGTGTATTAACATAAAATAAACAGATTATTTATTTATTCATGATGATTAATCACTACAACAACTCAATGACGGTGCATGGGCATTTAGTCCCCCCGAACCAGGTGGATTGTGTAAAGAGACGTTTTTATGATAGAATTTATCGAAATGGAGTTTATTTTGTAGTTTTAGGGTTATAAACATTCTCTTTTTTAAAAATAAATAAATAAAATATGTGAATTACTAAACCCTGATCCTAAAGAAGTACTTAATCAGATTTCTGCGATGTCAGATGTCAAAAGCGATGAACAGAAATGGAGTTTTATTTTTCGCACTTTACTAGTCTTGGTGTATTAAACATCGATATTTTTAAAAATTAACAATCTGAACTTTTAATGAATTGGAATAAAGATGTTCTTAATCAGATTTCTGCCACAGATCCTCTTAAAGTGGATGGGTCCTATATATACAAAATCAATTTACAGAATTGGATTTTATTTTTGATAGTACTATGGTAATTAGCATATGTTTTTTTAATAAAGAAAAAAATCTGAGTTCCTAATCCCTGATAATAATAAAATAATAAATCAGATATTCGCAAATGTATGTGACATAAGGTACTCCTAAACTGTGTAATAAACATATATTGTTTAAAAAAATCTATCTGACATGAGGTCGTCCTAATGTGTGTGCTGTATATGTGAGTTTTTGCAAACAAACATTTACCAAAATGGAGTTTGTTGGGTAAGAAACATTATTTTTTCTTTGTTTTTAAAAAACTAGCAAATTACTAGTCCCTGCTAATAAAGAAAAACAAAACAATTCACCTTACATATAAGTGTGTTTTATGAAGTCATGTACACTTATTGTCTTAATCATGTCGTATAGTGTGACGTCTGAATAAGAAATGATCACGTTGAAGATGAGTTTTAATTATTGCGTTTATTGGTCAATGGTGTGTGTGTGTGTGTTTGTTTAATAATTGATTTACAGAAATGTTTACATTTACTCCATATATATGGCACAACATGAACATCTCAATTCTTACAATAATTCAATGACGAATCAACATGTATCGGTAGTGTCATATGTGATACAGTAGACCATATAAATACGGCATGAAGTACGTGACAAATACCACGTGCAATCAGCATATCATAGGCAATGCGCACCGGGTGTCCTGAACAGAAGCTTATTTAGAGACGCAATTAACTGCATGCGTGCGTGCGTGCGTGCGTGTGTTCGTGCGTGCGTGTGTGTGTGTGAGAGAGAGGGAGGTTTGGCAGTCGGGTGTCCTGAACAGAAGCTTATTTAGAGACGCAATTAACTGCATGCGTGCGTGCGTGCGTGCGTGCGTGTGTTCGTGCGTGCGTGTGTGTGTGTGAGAGAGAGGGAGGTTTGGCAGTCGGGCTTATGTCCGTGGGGTAGGACTGGAGGCGGAATTTGTTCTACACTCACAGTCAAAACTGACCTAAACCGCGTTCGAGCCCTCATGGGATTAATAATCTCGGGAAGTAATTCAGCGTTACCCAGGTTCCCGCCCGTGCACGATAATTACTCGGAGGTGCACCTAGGGTCTTCCTATGTAAGCAATTCAGTTTAATTATGTATTTACTCTGAAAAGTATATTGAAATCCAGAAATAAAAAGGTAAACACTATTTTATTTCGGAACTAAACATGAATATTTCTTTGCGGCAATTTCAATTATAGTAAGAATAAATAAACACAACACATCAATAAACAACTCATTACAGTATGTTCAACACAAATTCAAACACGATTTCGGTAAATCGCGCGTGTGTTTAGTTTTTTTCAAAACGCGCATTTACAGCCCCGATCGACTTTAGGCGGACCTAATTTGACGTCCATTAGAGGAAATCTGATTAAGTACTTCTTTAGTATCAGGGCTTAGTAAATCAGCTATTTTATTAAAAAACAACAAGAAGAAATGGATGGTTATATCCCTAACACTGGTTAGAAATACTCCATTTCGGTAAATCGATTTTTTTATAAAACGGCCCTAAACAGTACCCAGACACTTTAGGAGGATCGATATACATTTGCAAAAATCTGATTAAGTACTTCTTTTTTATAATCAGGGATTAGTAATTCAGCTATTTAAAAGAAAGGATCTTTAAAACCATAAAATTATCCCAAATAAACTCCATTTCTGTAAATCATATAATGAAAAGGCCTCTTTACAGCATCCTCTAGTTCCGGGGGACCAACTGTCAATGCAAATTGCGTTGTTGTAATCATTTAGTATCATAACTTAGTAAATCAGCTGTCTATTTTAAAAAATATGAGTACATTAACCCACAATTAGTCAAATTCAACTCCATTTCGGTAAATCGTATCTCCATTTCGGTCCATTTAGGTAAATCCTCTTCATTTCGGTCCTTTTCGGTAATTCGAGTTCTATAATAGCCGTTGCGTCCATTGTAAACCCAGATCATCTTGCGAGTACTCGAAGGCTTGACAATGTCCGGCTGCTGATCAGTAATTTCCCCCAAAATACTCCTTGTCACATACATTGAATGGTCTTAATTCAAAGAAAGAACAGTCCATTATATATATGTAGCAGGTTAAGGGGTTTATAGACTTTAGGGCGGACCGATATCATAGCCTGGCAAACTAATCACAATCATTACCCTGGAGTTAATGAGATTTCGTTTTGAAATACAGGATTTATTTTCCTGAAGGAGGCGAAAATCGAATATGTGCGAGATTTTAAAATATTGGACTTATTTCCTGAGGGAGATGAAACCCGGATAAACAAACGATTTACTCGTTCCAAGCGTAATTCCAAATTTGAATATAAACGTTCATTAAGATTTACATTACATTTTTCCTAAATAAATGCCAATTATCTGAATTAAGCACGTTTAACACCGCGCGTTATGAAATTCCTTTGCGTATGAATGTCAAAAAACGTATCGTTATTGAATGAAGAACGGCAGTTAGTAAATTGAAGTACATAGACTCGGTCACCCGGCCCGCTTCTGATTTCTTCGTTACGCTATGTTGACAACGCTATGCTACACGGATTCTTTCAATTCCTTTGTTATATTTTGTTCAGTTCAATACCATTTAATATCTTTACTATGCTAGTATAAATTATCCATCTGTCTTATACAGTGATATAATGCAGTCGCATATTTTAGGAGGCTTTGACCTGTAAATTCAGGTCAGCATGCTGCTACGACCGTCTAGAAACACATTACTCACATTTTCTCCCTGAGGGAAGTATTTGGGGCTTTAAGCGTCTTTCAAAACAATCAATATTAATTTAATTTTATAAATTATTATAGATCTAATAAATCTGAGTCAATCAATTTGAAACCATCGCCACACTTCCAGCTCCAGGAAGATGAAGGTAAATGATGGGCGTGTTTTTCTATGCTTGTATATAATTATGTACTTAAATAGTAGTTGTTTATCGCTCCATACCGTGTTTTACATTTTTTTCTTTTTTTTTTAAAACCATTTTACGGTTTTCCAACTTTCGCAGATGTCCGAGAGTACCATTATGGGTGTCCGAATGCACTGGTAAGAGCCCGACTGTAACAGAGATGTGATGACAAAAGCATACAAATGGCAAATAAGTGTTAACTTGAATGATTAATTCCGTTTTCAATTGAAAACGATCCGCATATGACCCTTCATTATGCAGTTATATCATAAAGTTTCCGGCGCACAGATATGTGTCAAAACAAGTGCCTGACTATGACGGTGTTGAACCTAAAGGTAACTAGCTGTACTAAAGTAACACTTTTGGGACTAAAAGTACCAACATACACTGAAGGTAATAAAATAAATTACATAACATTACAGCATTTATAATGAAACTGATATTTATGTTTTGTTTATACTTTAAAAGAGGTGGTGTTTTGCTGAAATAAATAACATGTTTAGTTGAGCAACCTGATTTTCATAAAAAACAACGGCAACAAATATGTTGTTACCTTTGTGGTATAGGGATGTTACCTTTAGTGTTGGTAAAAAATGGTGTTAACTTTAGTGCAGAAATTGTTCGTGCAATTTATTTTATTACCTTTAGTGCATGTCGTTACTTTTTTGTGCCAAAAGTGTTACCTTTAGTGCAGCTAGTTACCTTTAATGTACTAAGTGTTACCTTCAGTGCTGCAACAAACGTATTTGCTGATTGTAAAGAGCGCACTTAGCGCTTTAATGCTTCTTCCTGCCAAATAGTGTGTACAAAACTTATGGATCATTTATACATGTAAACTAGATCAGGCCTGGAATTCACCAACCATTCTTCAAACTATTCTTAGACTTGAGCTCAAGTACTGAAAATTCGTTCACACATATTTCCATGACTTTCAAAGATAAACAATCGTAAGAAGTTGCTATTTATTAGTATGAATACTACTTATACAAAGTAACTTGTTATGAACGTTTATTCTGTAAACTTACAGAAATATTTGTGTTTGAAATTTGCAATATTCTTAAGAATGGTTGGTGAATTCCAGGCCTGGTGCAAATACGTTTTGCATCCACCAATGACAAAATGTTGAAACATCTTTCACAAATGAGAAAACAATTAATTCAAAATTGTGTTTTTCGCTAAAATAGTGTTGTGGACTTTATTTAGTGAAAACGTTTGTGGCTTTAGTGGCACTATATGTTGTGGATTTAGCGGATATGTGTGTGTGGACTATAGTGGAGTTGTGGACTTTAGCGGAAATGTATGTGGACTTCAGCGGAGTTGTGGTCTTAGCGGAGTTGTGGTCTGTAGCGGAGTTATGGTCTTTAGCGATGCCACACACGTTTGTCGAACCGTAAATTTCACAGAAACGAATTCTTCACACGTGTGAGGAATTCGTGCGAATTCTTCACACATATGAAGAATACGTGCCGATATTTCACAAAAATCGCACGAATATGTAACAAATTTGTGAAATTTACGTTTGGCATCTCTACCCCTACTGGAGCAAAAACGTATTTTTCACATGTTAAAACATGCAAAAAAAATGCAATAAATGATTGTTTAGACGAAAACGTCACATGTACATACATATCGGCGAAAAAATAACATTATTAGAAAAAAAGACGGAGCACTACACAACACGACAGAACAGAACAGAACAAAACAGAACAGAACAGATAATGGAACAGAACAGAATAGAATAGAATATAATTCCCATTAATGGTGTGCAGTTTTAACGGCAACAAACAATGTAATATACAGGCCGGCAATTAGCCGCTTGTTATTTACCCGTCAGTGTACAATTCCTGATAAGCTTTTCATGAATGACAGTGATGCTAGTTTTTACCCGCTAACGTTCCGTTATTGCGTTATATATATATATGATATTAATATTTACTTTAAATACTTTCTGTTGAAAAAAAGCGTCTCATTTCAAATAAATGTCACTGTTCAAGCAAGTGGAGATAAAGCGTATACGGAATCCAAGGTGTAGAAAATGGCTATTCCAATACCTAGCAATTCATTCAGGCGCGTTATTGTTTGTTCTACGAATATAAATATAACAAGTGATTCCCATATTTTAGTCGTTTATGCATTTTTGAACATCGGTAGTGAATAGCAAATTGACCATACATTGTTAACGCGTCTTGCAGGACCATATTTTTCGATATCTGCGGGAGATAAATCAGTACTTAACTGTGATTACATTTCGTGAAATTATTGATTTTTAGCTCTACTGGCCGTAGGCCAGCAGAGCTTATGGGATGGTGAGTTGTCCGTCGTCCGTCGTCCGCCCGTCGTCCGTCTGTTAACTTTTGCCTTGTAAACACTCTAGCGCCTTCATTATTAATCGAATCTTTACGAAACTTTGCCAGTGTCTTTATATCAATGAAAGCTCGGACAAGTTGAAAACCAGCCGGATCGGATAAATTTCACCGGATTTATGGCCCTTGTTTTGCTGAAAAATGCCATATTAAGCCTTGTGAACAATCTAGCACCTTCATTTATTATTTGATCTTTACCAAACTTGCATAGATTGTTAATATCAATAAAAACTCGGACAAGTTTGAAAACAGCCGAATCGAATCAGTAACGCCGGAGTTATGGCCCCTGTTTTTTCTTAAAATTGTATTTGCTGCCTTGTGAACGCTCTAACACCTTCATTTATTATTTGATCGGTACCAAACTTGCAAACTTTGTTTATACTAATGATAGCTTGGACAAGTTCGAAAATCAGCTAAATTGGGTCAGTAATACCAGAGTTACGGCCCTTGTTTTTTCTGAAAAATGCTATTTTCTGCCTTGTGAACACTCTAAGGACTTCAATATTAATCGGACCTTTACTTAACTTTGCCAATGTCTTTATATCAATGAAAGCTCGGACAAGTTGGAAAACCGGCAAGATCAAAATAATTTCACCGGAGTTATGGCCCTTGTTTTGCTGAAAAATGCCATATTAAGCCTTGTGAACACTCTAGCACCTTCATTTATTATTTGATCTTTACCAAACTTGCACATATTGTTAGTATCAATGAAAGCTCAGAAAAGTTCGAAAACCAGCTAGATCAATTTATTAACAACGGAGTTATTGCCCTTGATTTAGTAAAAAATGCTATATTTTGCCCCATTAAGACAATAGGGCCTTCATCTTTCATCCAATCTTTAACAAACTTTACCAGATTGTTTATATATATAAAAGCTCGGATAAGTTCGAAAACCAGCTAGATCTAACCATTAACAGGGGAGTAATGACCCTTGATTTAGTTAAAAATGCTATATTTTGACTCGTTAAGACGATAAGGTCTTTATCTTTCATTCGATCTTTACCAAACTTTACCAGATTGTTTGTATAAATGAAAGCTCAAAATGTATTGAAGATCAGCCAGATCGGACCAGTACCAGCGGAGTTATGGCCCTTGATTTAGTTAAAAAGGCTATATTTTTCCTCGTTTATTCGATAGGGCCTTCATCTTTCATCTGATCTTTACAAAACTTTACCTGATTGTTTATATCAATGACAGCTCGGACAATTAGAAAACCAGCCAGATCGGACCAGTAACGGATGAGTTATAGACCTTGATTTAGTTAAAAATGCTATATTTTTCCTCGTTAAGTTGATAGGGCCTTCCTTTTTCACGATCTTTATAAAACTTTACTAGATTGTTAATATCAATAAAAGCTTGGTCAAATTCGAAAACCAGCAAGATCGAACAAGTAACAGTGGAGTTATGGCCCTTGATTTAGTTAAACATTCTATATTTTGCCTCGTTAAGACGATAGGGCCTTCATCCTTCATCCGATATTTAAGAAACTTTACCAGATTGTTAATATCAATGAAAGCTTGGACGAGTTCGAAAACCTTCAAGATTGGACCATTAACATCGAAGTCATGGCCCTTGATTTTCTGAAATATGCTATATCTTGGCCTCATTAAGACGAAAGGGCCTTCATTTGGCCGGATTTCATTGAAACTTTGCAGAGATGATCAGTACCAAGCCTAGTTGTACATAGTCACCGTGTTCCAGTTGAATGATTTTGGCGGAGTTATAGCCCTTTAAAGGTTTTAATACACACACTTTGTTCTGACTAGTTCTCCTGAACCCCTGGCCGGATTTAAACGAAGCTTTTTTGGGATGATCAATTCCATGTCTAGTTGTGCAAATCATTGCCGTATTCCGGTTGAATAATTTTTTAGCAGAATTATGGCCCTTTAAAGGTTTTAATACACAAACTTTGTCTGATCTACTTCTCCTAAAACCCTCGCCAGATTTCAATGAAACTTTGCAGGGATGATCAGCACCAAGCCTAGTTGTGCATGTCATCGTCAAGTTCCGGTTTACAGATATTTGGCAGAGTTATGGCCCTTTAAATGATTTTGATACCACAATGATTTTCCGGGCTAGTTCTCCTGAACCCCTGGCTGGATATAGACGAAACTTGACAAGGATGATCAGTATCAAGGCTAGTTGTGCATATCATCATCATATATTGGTTGAATGATGTTTGGCAGAGTTGTGACCCTTTAAATGTTTTAATACACAAACTTTGTCCAGATTAGTCTCTTCTCAACTCTTTGCCAGATTTCAGCGAATCTTGGCGAGAATGATCAGTACTAAGCCTAGTTGCACCTGTCATTGCCATGTTCTGGTTGAATGATTTTTGAAAGACTGATAGTCCCTTATACATAAACTTTATCTTGAGCCAGTAGAGCGGCCCGCAGGCGCTTTTGGGCCTCTTGTTTCAGTCGATTTCGATTTGCGGAAGATTCTTCCGTATGCGGTTTGTAGAAATGTATAATAACTTGAGGACAGTTAGGCATAGTACCCTTAATTTGGTATGCGCGTTGGTCACGCGTATTGATTTTGAAGTCAAATGTCAAGGTCGCGGTGACTGAACAATGGAACGATAGAGAATGGTTTGGTCTACGCTCCTTAAACTTGGTATGGAGCTTAATTTTGACCAGTAGTTGATCCTACTGATTTTGAGGTCAAATAGTAGGTCAAAGTTCAAGATCGATTCACCTGGGACAAATCAATAACTCAAGAACAGATGCGCCTATGATCCGTAATTGTGGTATGCAGTTTGGACATGGCCATTAGATAACCCTTTTTAATAATGAGATCATTAGGTCAATATCAAGATGACCTTGGCCAAGAATACATTTTCTATCACTTAAGAACGATTGTGCTGTGATTCTCAAACTGTGTATACCTGTTGTTGTAGGGACATGTATGTTTACAAACATATATTGTACTTGATACATGTATAGCAACATCTCTTTCCTTGTTGGCCAATGTGACCGCTTTAAATAGGGACATCTTGGCTAAACTATGCGGTAAAACATGTAGGATTGCTCGATTCCATGAGTCTGTCCTGTTGGTCCGTTTTCACGTGTCTGCTCCATAACTGTCTCATGCATGATGACGTGAAGATTTGAACCAAGTTTCATGAAAATTCTACAAGTGGTTTAGGAGATATGGATCGGAGACGAAATCCTGGGCTCGAATCTTTGACCTGCAACCGCAACCTTTAACTTGATCTGACTCACCTGTAACGTGGGTTCGGCACGTCGCCTCGATGAGGCGAAGATTTGAATATTGTTTTATGAAAATTCTCCAAGGGGTTTAGGAGCGGACACGAAATATTAGCCAAATCCTGATATTTGACCTTCAACCGTGACCGTGACCTTGAGCCGACGCGCCTGAAACATGGGTTCTGCTCGTTTTCTCGATAATAATAAATGTCTATATTTATAGAGGATAACATGTTTTGCCTACGACCATTCTTACAAATGTGCTCTTGAGTACGGAATGAGACCCGTAATTTGGCTCCTACAACAGGGATTTTGGTTTCTGTTATAGTGATAATTGTTTGATATACATGTATAGAATAATTATTTAATTATTTCCTTTGCTTCCGACCAGTTTTATCATGGACGTGTTCCGATAGGGGTTCAAACTTATGACCCTCCGATCGCAAGTCCAACGCGCTAACCACTCGGCCACGCCGCGATGAGATGATGGACATACATGCGTTTCATGAAAATCCTTCAGGGATTTAGGAGATATGGAGCGGACACGAAATATAATCAAATGTCTTTTAACATCAATATGTGACCTTGACATTGACCCGAGGCGGTCAAAGCATGCGCTCTGCACATCTTCTTCATGTGAATAGTTGTGCCAAGTTATCTTAAAATTCCTCATTTCGTTACAAAGATACAGCCCAGACACGAAATGCTAACACACGAACATATACCATACCATAGTGAACATAAATTACAATTTAGTTTGTAAACATACATGTCAATTTAGCGACAGCGCCTAGCAACAACAAATTCGACCACGCTACCAACTGCGCTACCGCAACAACTCCCACAAAGGTTTCGCAAGTTAATATACGTTAACCCTTTTTGATGGATCAGTTTCTATGGAAACGAACCTAATAGCATACGATTTACGGTAAATACATTTCGGAGTTCATAACCCAGCAATATGTGAAAAATGCGATTCAGATGTAAAATTGCACATTTTTGGTAAAATTGCACATTAATATTGAAATGTGAAGAATGCGATTTAATGTCATACAAAAAAACCTTCATCGATCACAAATTTCACAGGAAATGTGAAATATGTGACTGTGTTGTGTGAAAAATGAGATCCCGTTCTTCACATCTGTGACGAATAGGATCCTATTCTTCACACGTGTGAAAAATGTGATCTGGGAAAAATATGGTCCTACAGCTCCTCAAACAAATTCACGCGCTCTATGAAAATATGTCATTCACTACCGGCGTTCAAAAGCGCTTAAGCGTCGAACATTTGCGAATCGAGTTTTAATATGATTGCATTAAAGACGAGAGTTCTTGATAACATTTGATAACCTAAATATCTGTTTACGACATATAGCGTTGTAATACATGATAACACTCATTATATGAGATAGTCGGAAATTGGCTTGTCTTAATTACGTTATGTAAGTAAAACACCCTGTTTTATTAAAATGTCAAACAAGATAAAGCAACCAAATAAGAACACTTAAATGTGTATCATGAATATATGCTTGATATCTTTGTCGGTTTAAATTACTTAACATTACAAAACATAGATAGATAGATAGATCTTTATTTCCAATTTCCAATAGGCTTAAAAGCCCATGAGGATACAAAATACAATTACAAAGCATGGCAACAGTGTAGTTATTACAAACAATACATGTCCAAATATGCAGTTTATCTTAACTGAACTGATACAATGAGAAGGCGTTTATATAACAGTTCCTTGCATAAATAAATTACAATTCATCACAATTTCTTTAACACATATATTACATACATTATATTTAGAAATAGCTAATTTCTGTATAGTGTTTCGTTTCGTAACTTAAATGCTTTTAAAACAAAGGTACACAGTTTGCGAATATATATCTTATTTTGTGAGTTTAGTAATTCCAGAAACTTGATCATATTTGGTCTCTTATAACAATATTTAGGAATATATTGCTTCCTTAACATTATGTATGTTTGGCATTCCAACACAAAATGAAATTCATCTTCAAGTTTATTACAAAATACACATATTCTATCGTTTACAGGAATTCTATTTGGTTTAACCCACCTACCGGCTTCAATTTGCAGTCTATGAGATGACACCCGTAATTTGGTTAGTGCTTGACACATTTTGAAAACATTTATATTATCTAGATATGATTGAAACTGAAACTTTGCAATGTTCATATAAAAAACTGCTCTAGTGGAGTTTTCTAATCGACTATGCCAATTCTGAACAAAATTGTCATTTAATCTTTGCTTTAATAGTGCAAGAAAAAAACACAAAAAAACAACAACAACAAAAAACAACATATAATGGTAGTATTGTTAATTGCCGAAATATAAAATCTAATTTTAACTTAATTTTAAATTTCCGCATGCACACTATTAACACTGGACGTCGTCTGTGTCGTCGACATCGTAGTAATAACGACCGCGGTAGCTATCATATTTCCGGACTCGTGGTGTTCTGAAAATAACACAAAAATGCATTAGTCAATCAATAAAAAATCAGTCAATCAATCAATCTATCATTCGATCAACCTATTAATCAAACCAATCAACCAATCAATCAACACCTGACTGATTGGGTTATTTGATATCAAAACAGTGTATTGGCATTATTTATAATTTGAATATTAAATATTTAGCTACAATCAATCAATCAATCAATCAATCAATCAATCAATCAATCAATCAATCAATCAATCAATCAATCATCAATCAATCAATCAATCAATCAATCAATCAATCAATCAACACCTGAATAATTAGGTTATTTTATATCAAAACAGTGTACTGGTATTATTTATAATTTAAATATCGAATGTTGAGTTACAATCAATCAATCAATCAATCAATCAATCAATCAATCAATCAATCAATCAATCAATCAATCAATCAATCAATCAATCAATTGTCCAATCAATCAACACCTAATTGATTGAGTTATTTTATATCAAAACAGTGTATTGGTATTATTTATAATTTAAATATCCAATGTTCAGCTACAATCAATCAATCAATCAATCAATCAATCAATCAATCAATCAATCAATCAATCAATCAATCAATCAATAAATCAATCAATCAATCAATCAATCAATCAATCAATCAATCAATCAATCAATCAATCAATCAATCAACACCTGAATGGTTGGATTATTTCTATCAAAACTGTGTATTGGCATTGTATTTGTAATTTAAATATCAAATGTTCTGCTACCATGAAACTATTCAAACACTGTAAATGAAACTACACGTTTTGTCTAGAAAACCCATATAAACCGTCCACTGGCTAGAATTCCTTCTAAGTGATGCAGCAATCAGGAATCTACAATACAAGGACATGTGGTGGCTGGACAGCAGCAATAACTTTGGATGGACACCAGCAACAATACACGATTGTTTTGTATGACATCACTGCAGCGAAGATTTCTGAATTTCCGAGAACAAATTTGATCTTCCGCAAGTGTTTGACGATATGGAGAACCGTTTCTAATTTCTGTACTTACCCGGTCGAGTAGCAGACGAAATTCTGTTTCTCCGAGCAACTGACGGCTGTCCATGTATAGTCCTGTGACTCATTCATTTGTACGCAGTTCTCGCTTATAGTACCGTTGTACGAGAACTGAATGTTCCAATTCCCGTAGGTTAGAGCTTGTTTGTCACTCATTGTTCGCCAATCTCGTGGATTAAGAATATCGGTAAAGTCAAGCCAAAAGATTCCAGGAGATATGGTACCTTTTGGAAAATAATGAGGCAAGTAACACACATTTTCAGACCATGAACTTGCATATAACGATCAGTTTGACTTCGAAATAGAGGATCGTACATCATGGCAAAACAATGTGATGCGACGGATTGAAGAACAACATCTAACATATAGCAGGGTATCCAAATTATATCACATATTTTTACCAAAACTGCATTTCCAGTAATAACCGAATATTGTTTAAGGATACTATAGTGATAAGGAATGTAATGAACAGTAATAAATTACATTTACTTTACGTCATGAAGTATGATCATTGTAAATAAATAACTACTTAAATAGTCCCTATTATTAAATGTCATAGGCTCACAAAGTATAATAGTATTTAGAAACGTTCAAATGTCCAAATCCTCAAATTATTATGTAACGCTGAACAACTGCCCTACAATACTAGCTTCCATAGTATAGTAAAACTTATCCCACACCCTGCCTTAGACTGCGGGGATCCATCTTGTGGATACACGACCACCTAACTCTTGAAACCGACTCTCTACTATCCTAGTCTTTCCGTGCGCTCAGTATTATATTAGAAGATTCCCCCAGACTACCTTTCGGCAGTTAGTGATGCCCCACATATGGACATCGACCTATGTAGCTACAGGTTAACGCCATGGTGATTACATCGTTGTATGCATACATTACCCACAACACCTCTCGGCGAATGGTCTCCACTCATATGGCAATACTTAATCACTCCCAGAATTCAAAGTTTTCTAGAAACTTCCAGAGAAACTAAGTTTAAAGCAGGTAAACAATAACAGGTGTTCAAATGATTAACCAACAACTAACTGACAGTATTAGGAAACTCCCATTGCATGATCAGTTATGATACAGATTAACAGGGGTGTACTTAACTCTAATTGTGTTACATTTATAAACTGTTATTAGGTTAAGTATAATGGCCAGGCCGTAGTGTTACATTCTTATGTAAACGTAAAATAGCTGCCGAGAGTAAGTAGCATAGGAAAATGTGTTTACACAATTATATTAAGGAAAAGGGGCTTCAAAATATGAAGACACACGCGGTGGAATACAAGGGGTTTCAAGTACACGCCTTACCACATTATTCCTCATTTCTCACTATCAGAGTTAAATACTTAACATTGTTAGACCTTGTTCCATCTTGTAATAACTTATATATCGTCGATTTTGTAATAAGTGCTAAGTTCTATGATCATAAGTACGTGCGTTAAGCACGCATCAGTAGAGAACTAAGTATTGTGTTGATTAAAGTCTAGCTAAGCTCGGCGTTTTTCTTTTTGAAACTTGTTTGACATTCTGTCTTAAGTTGTCCAGTGACAAACCATTATGTGTAGACTTATATGAATATATAATTAAGGGATTCCTGTTTGTTAGCGAGTGCATTACACCAGTGAAATATTACGAGTGAAATATCAAAGAAAACGTTCACCGCTACTATGTGCGATTACAACAGACCGTTACGTTGCAAAAGTAACCATCAAGGTTTAATGAAAGCATAAAAAGGCTGCCGATAAGTAAATAAACATGACTGTGGGCCTGTGAACTGATAGGAATGCAAACACTGTTTGTATAATTAATGAAATGCTGAGAGATATCAAGCTGAAATAAGTGTAGGTTGGTCAAAGAAGATTTACTGTCTAGATCCTTTGTCTTGTTGAAGGGGCGTGAAAGAAGCAGAATGCGTTGCATTTGTTTTGCTATATTTGTATTTAAAACAAAGTTATGCCATTTATGTGAAGAAGCCTGCCAACAGTTTTAGTATGACACTATTATCAAATGTGGAATAAATTGTAAACTGCAAGCAATCCTTGTTAGGGTAGATTCTCGATTTTTAATGTCTAGTCGCTTTATTGGTGAACTAAATTGAAGGAGAAAACGTAATATAACAAGTAGTGTGCCAGATACAACAACATACAACAGAGCTACAGATGAGCATTTTGATTAGTTGGGTATTTACCCATTAGTATATATTTAAATGGATGTTTCATGAATTCAACTGAGTAAAATAAAACAATAACATTATGTGACATTGTTTTGGGGTAGAATTCTACTAATATTGTATAGCATTATACAAAATGTAACTCATCAAATAAACTTGTTTTATAATAAGCTTTATGAAAGGTGACTGGGTAGTCCTTCAACAACCCAGCATTGCTCAATTTACATTGGTTGTTTTATTATTTTACAATTTCGATTACTTTATGGGTGCCCATACTTTTGGTTTTAATTGGGTATTTTGACATTTTTAATTGGGTATTTAACCTGTTTATCTGTAGCTCTGCATACCAAGTTTTAAATCGATACATGCCACTCGTGAAATGGTTATCAAGCATGCTGATTGGCCGTTTGTACAATACGCTGTTTTATGCCAATTATGTATTGCGGGAAGCCAGCATAGAAATAATCGCGACCTTTACTGCACTAGTCTTGAAAACAAGCAAGCGTCGCAGATGATCTAGACAAGTTCTGCACAGCACTATCTCAAATGTGTCGCTAGATGGGGCTTCACTATAATGGGATATCGCCATTTTGAAAATGACGATGATAGCAATAGGCCTAGGTAGAACCTACGCCTAAAACATTTGACCCAGCTGCACTATAAGAAAGTGATCACTACTACCCTTGACTGGGTCTCTAGTTATTTTTCCAAACATTGTGTTAATGTAAGTATTGCGTGCTTCATGAAACACATTTATTTAACCAAGGGTATTTATAAAAACTATTACAGAGAAGTCAGCAAGAACCGCCTTTAAAAGTACGTGCAGCTTACCTTTCAGCTTCCTTAAGGCGCCATCTACAGCCGTTTGTGCCGTAGATGATGTAACAGACAGAAGTGTCCCTCCCAGTACAGTACAATAGTTCTGGAAATATAAGTTCTGGAAATATATGTCATGTCGAATTCTATTATAACCTTCGTCATGTGGTGTTATGAAGTGGTATTAATGTGGGGGTGGGGGGGGGGGGGGGGGACAGGGGAACCGCCTTTAAAAGTACGAGCAGCTTACCGTTCAGCTTCCTTAAGGCGCCTTCTACAGCTGTTTGTGCCGTGGATGATGTAACAGACAGAAGTCTCCCCCACCCAGTACGGTACAATAGCTCTGGAAATATATGTAATGTCGATTTCTATTATAACCTCCGTCATATGGTGTTATGAAGTGGTATTAATGGATGTGGGATGGAGGGTGGGGGGTGGGGGAGGGGGGCTTATGAAGTATTATTAGGGGATGAGGGGGCTCAAACATGTTCTAACCGTCATAACCAAAAAAGTAAAACATATATGTACACCAATCGATCGATATAGTCATTTTGATATAAGGGTTTTCGAACCCTCAATTTCAAACATCTATCCGCTCCTGATATATTCGTATTATTGTATATAGTGGTAGCCTGTTTGTGTGATTCAAACAATAAAAATAATCACAATCAACAATATCAATAAAAGTGAAAGGAATATTTATATTAGGAATGTGTCCATGGGACACGGATGTCCCCACTGAAAACAATCAGCGAACAATTTAAAAATTGGACGAAAAAAGGACCATAACTCAGGTAATACATGGTCGATTTTGACGCTGAATCGATTTGCTAATCTGGCCATTATACGTTAGCACCATATAAAACTTTTAAACAATCGATTGAAAACTGTGGAATGAGATAGATACACAAGATATGTTAAATTAAAAATTGACGAAAAAAGGGGCGTATAGCTATACAAGATCGACATCATAGGTAAGCATCCTGTAGATTTGAAAGTCGTGTGTTCGTTGAAAATAGACACACAATATATGTTACCGTAAAATTTGACGGAAAAGGGGTCGTAATACAAGGTAATACAGGGTCGATTTTGACGCCGAATTGATGTGCACATATTGATATTATCGGTAAGTACCTTGTAAAGATGGCACTCGTTTTTTTACTAGATATGTGAACTGGTCTCGGGAATTATATCCCATAATACGAAATCAGTGTTGATTAACTTATATATTACTTTATTTACAAGAATGTGCCTTTAATTCAATAAATATTTCTGGCTTCACTAGGAGTCTACTTTGCCTTACTTTCGAACTTCGCGCAAGAACACACCACAACTGTCACAACAATGTAAAAAAGTAGTTCCGGCAAAATCTTATAATTTCCCTAGGAATTTATTTCCCTTATGAATTACAACTTTTAATTCCCTCAGAATCACAGGCAGAAATGTAATATACAGCAATAACAGGGATAAATAGAAATAAAGCATGGGGTATCACAAACATAAAAGGTTGGACTACAGGGGTACCGCCATGGAACGGTTAGTGCCAAAAAAGGTCTCTGGAGTTAAAACCAGGTACATGGGAGCATGAAATCTTACTCTTAATATAGTTTCATCCCAACTAAACAGGACAAGGATAAATTCCCGCCAGGCTGTATCCTTTAATATACTTATTATTATTATTATTGTTGTCAATTATCAGTATTATTATTATTATTACTATTATTATTATTTACTTTCGTCAAAGTATAAAAAAGAAAGCATATTACCCGTGCATCAATCCACGAGACGTTAAGACCGACGACAAGATAGCACCCATTGGAATGCCGACAATATCCGTCGGGACAACTTCCTTCGACTGTTAAATTAAAGTATAAGTAAGCGAGTACATTGTTTATTATTGTGACATGTGTACGAGTATCAACACAGTATTGATATAAGTCACCTATACATGTGTACGAGTATCAACACAGTATTGATATAAGTCACCTATACATGTGTACGAGTATCAACACAGTATTGATATAAGTCACCTATACATGTGTACGAGTATCAACACAGTATTGATACACAACACTGATATTACACCCGGTCCAATGGACCTATTATTGTGACATGTGTACAAGTATCAACACAGTATTCAAATATATAACATGGATATTACACCCGGTCCAATGGACCTATAAGTCAGCTATACATAATTTTCATAATATATACGTGATATACGAAAGATATATACACAAGTATATTACTTATAAAATCTGCGCTCCAGATATCATAATCATATCACTTTTAGTTAAATATAAATTTCGAGAGTATGAAAAACAAGTTTACTTATTATAAATGGCAGTAACTGTAAATGTCAGATCTTAATCCTCCTGTATACGTAACTAACACCAATAGCCCAATTCATCAAAATATTTATATTGATTACCCAGATTCACAATACTGGTTGGACATAGTTGAAACTTAAGCTACTGTGCATTGCAGGGTGCCCTAGACTTCGAATATGAATCGAGATTTTTGTGGTGGGTGGTGTTGTTGTTCAATGTTCAGCACCTCCAGCAATCGATCATACTTTACTTTTATTTTGGAATGAAAATGAAAACCATTATATCTAACAAATAATACAGGTATGTATGAGAGATAAACAACATATGAAACGATTTTATTATTTCGGACTCGGACGTCTGCCCACAGGCCCAGGGTGGGTGGGTGGTGTTGGAGGGAAATATGGGGGATTTTTTTGTGTGTGTAATTATGTCTCAAATGATGCATTATGATAATGGCTCCACCCCAGGGGCCCCAGGGGCCCCAGGGGGTCGAAAGGTCAATTACACAAACAACTCAGTTACGCTAATTTTTCCATATTTTTGCACATAAATTAGTGTATGTAATTGTCTATGAAAGATAAAAAACATATCAAACTATTTTATTATTTCGAACTCGGACGTCTGCTCGGGGGCCAAGGGTTGAGCTGGGGGCGGGGGGAGAGGCAATATTTGTTTAATTTTTGTCTCAAATGAAAGATTATGATGATGTGGAATAAACTGTATACATTTGTTTCCTCCTACTGCATCGGTGGGGGTCTGGGGAAGGGGCATCAAATACTCTAATAATTCACTGTTATTTTTCCATACTTTTGCACATGGTAAATGGGTCAAAACCACTAAACAAGCAGTGCATTTCAGATGATAGGATCATTTTATAAAGTTCTAGTCAGTTCAATAACAATGGTACGTGATTATGACCAGGAATCGTGCGAAGTTTGTAAATCACATCACCATAGAAGCCAGGTTGTGATAGTCCTTGCCGCAGAAGAGTTCTTAAATTACTGTTGTATAAAAACAAACAAGATTAGGGTTACGATGTTATACATTTAATGCTGTTTTTAAACTACATTTGCAATATATTTTAAATTATTTCATCGCTTACCTGAGAAAAGAAAACATCCTGCAGCCAAAGTAAGGCTGATAATAAAAGAGAGTCGCATTCTGTCAAATCAAGTCCGGACGTCCACTATTCGTGATGCTTCAGTAATGTCTGTGTGAAAGCTTTGATGCAATGTAATTTGATTAGTAAAATAATGCTTATCGTTACCAACTTACCAGTAATAAATACGCATATTAAGTATTAATTTCCCAATTAACCAGTAAATCTTTGTTATTATTTTTATTAATTGTATAATGTTGTTATTGTACACTTATCTGCAGGTTCATTACACGATGCTGATAAAAAATAACAAAACAAATAAGACTAAAACCAAGAAAGGGCCTAATTGCATAGGTATTAGTACAGTAATTGATAAAAATGTTTATTCTTGGACCAATTCCAGAAACTAAAGCAAGTCGCAATGACTCATGCAAGCTAAAACAAGTTAATATCGCAAATGTATATTGGATATATGTAAATATTTTTTAGAATAGGGGTCTTTCCACCACTACTTTAAGGAAATTAAAGGAAATGTAGGGACACAGCAAACAATTATTATTGGGAGTTCCAAAAAACTTGAAAAAAGATGTAAGAATTATAAAAAGGGGATAACAAGCAAAGAAGAAATGATCATTTTTTGAAGGTTGTTTTAAAACGGATAGGGAGTAGTCATTTTGAGTGCGTGCGTATAAGCGTTTATTTATCCTCGCTGTATTGCACTAAGCATTTTAGCGAGCAGACCTAGGTTTAAAGTCTCATCCGAAGGACTGGTAAGGTAGGAAATACTTTTGAAATATTTCGATAGTCATTTTGAGATATATATAAGGCATATTGGAAAATATACTTTAAAGCAAAGAAAAATGCAGAATATGTTACTGGCCATATAATGCATTATAACACTTTAGTATATTTATTTTTCATACCGTTGCCGTGATTTTTCACATATAAATCAGTTTATTAACATATTAATATATATTCTATATATTGTAATTTAGAACTGTGATGTCATAGTTCTCAAAATGGCGACTTCCATATCTCATTCTGTTTCATCAAAAAGAACCTTCAAATGATTATATCTTCTTTGTTTTTTATCAGATATTGATCTTTCACCATTGACGACGGTTTTCAGAACTTTACATAATAAATATTTTGATTGTATGACTACACTCCAGCTCCTACGTTCCCTTTAATTTATTCCATTACAATGCATTATTTAATTGTACGGGGCTCTTGTCTGTAACAAAGGATTTTTGGACTTTTCTGACTGAAACATAATAATACCTAAATAAGTGATACCGACATTTTATTGATTAATACAAATATGTTCCTTGATAATTGTTTAAACTATTTGAATGACTAAAGACAGTTTTATTTCCACTACTACTGTCACATTAGGTAAGTCAAGAGCCGTGTGGTTATTCCCACTACTACTGTCACATTAGGTAAGGCAAGAGACGTGTGGTAAGTATACAATTCCAGGGTGGCAAAACCACGTGACCTTTTGATCGATTTCACGGCAAAACAATGTAAACCAAGAGCTCGATTCAGGTAGAGTTTTTCTTCACAACTTAATATATAATGAATTTTGTTCAAATAAAGCGCACAATTATCAAGGAACATTGCCAATGACTTTCTCACTGGTTCACCCATGATTCATCCTAGGTTTTGACAGTATTTACATGAACATTTTCTGAAAATTCTCCCATAAGTTATATTTAAATGGACCTTAATGTTGTTACTGAAAATACGTTAGTTTTTTAAACTGGATGAGAAATAAATATGTTATAGCCAAAATACCTTTTTAAAGGGTTTTTCGTATGTAAACTCATTGCTAGGACAGCGGAAATGTAAGAAATCGTAAATATTTTCCGTTAGCATTTACTATACAGTAATATTTTTAAATTTCTAATTTTAATGGAGCGGAATATTTGCAGTGAAAATTTCCCCGTTAAACCGACTTTCACGTGTGACTATTCTTATTTCTTAACGGATTTCAGAAAGTAACATATTTGTATTAATCAATAAAATGTCGGTATCACTTATTTAGGTATTATTATGTTTCAGTCAGAAAAGTCCAAAAATCCTTTGTTACAGACAAGAGCCCCGTACAATTAAATAATGCATTGTAATGGAATAAATTAAAGGGAACGTAGGAGCTGGAGTGTAGTCATACAATCAAAATATTTATTATGTAAAGTTCTGAAAACCGTCGTCAATGGTGAAAGATCAAAATCTGATAAAAAACAAAGAAGATATAATCATTTGAAGGTTCTTTTTGAAACAGAATGAGATATGGAAGTCGCCATTTTGAGAACTATGACATCACAGTTCTAAATTACAATATATAGAATATATATTAATATGTTAATAAACTGATTTATATGTGAAAAATCACGGCAACGGTATGAAAAATAAATATACTAAAGTGTTATAATGCATTATATGGCCAGTAACATATTCTGCATTTTTCTTTGCTTTAAAGTATATTTTCCAATATGCCTTATATATATCTCAAAATGACTATCGAAATATTTCAAAAGTATTTCCTACCTTACCAGTCCTTCGGATGAGACTTTAAACCTAGGTCTGCTCGCTAAAATGCTTAGTGCAATACAGCGAGGATAAATAAACGCTTATACGCACGCACTCAAAATGACTACTCCCTATCCGTTTTAAAACAACCTTCAAAAAATGATCATTTCTTCTTTGCTTGTTATCCCCTTTTTATAATTCTTACATCTTTTTTCAAGTTTTTTGGAACTCCCAATAATAATTGTTTGCTGTGTCCCTACATTTCCTTTAATTTCCTTAAAGTAGTGGTGGAAAGACCCCTATTCTAAAAAATATTTACATATATCCAATATACATTTGCGATATTAACTTGTTTTAGCTTGCATGAGTCATTGCGACTTGCTTTAGTTTCTGGAATGGGTCCAAGAATAAACATTTTTATCAATTACTGTACTAATACCTATGCAATTAGGCCCTTTCTTGGTTTTAGTCTTATTTGTTTTGTTATTTTTTATCAGCATCGTGTAATGAACCTGCAGATAAGTGTACAATAACAACATTATACAATTAATAAAAATAATAACAAAGATTTACTGGTTAATTGGGAAATTAATACTTAATATGCGTATTTATTACTGGTAAGTTGGTAACGATAAGCATTATTTTACTAATCAAATTACATTGCATCAAAGCTTTCACACACGACATTACTGAAGCATCACGAATAGTGGACGTCCGGACTTGATTTGACAGAATGCGACTCTCTTTTATTATCAGCCTTACTTTGGCTGCAGGATGTTTTCTTTTCTCAGGTAAGCGATGAAATAATTTAAAATATATTGCAAATGTAGTTTAAAAACAGCATTAAATGTATAACATCGTAACCCTAATCTTGTTTGTTTTTATACAACAGTAATTTAAGAACTCTTCTGCGGCAAGGACTATCACAACCTGGCTTCTATGGTGATGTGATTTACAAACTTCGCACGATTCCTGGTCATAATCACGTTCATACCATTGTTATTGAACTGACTAGAACTTTTATAAAATGATCCTATCATTCTGAAATGCACTGCTTGTTTAGTGGTTGACCCATTTACCATGTGCAAAAGTATGGAAAAATAACAGTGAATTATTAGAGTATTTGATGCCCCTTCCCCCAGACCCCCACCGATGCAGTAGGAGGAAACAAATGTATACAGTTTATTCCCATCATCATAATCTTTCATTTGAGACAAAAATTAAACAAATATCCTCTCCCCCGCCCCCGCTCAACCCTTGGCCCCCGAGCAGACGTCCGAGTTCGAAATAATAAAATAGTTTGATATGTTTTTTATCTTTCATAGACAATTACATACACTAATTTATGTGCAAAAATATGGAAAAATTAGCGTAACTGAGTTGTTTGTGTAATTGACCTTTCGACCCCCTGGGGCCCCTGGGGTGGAGCCATTATCATAATGCATCATTTGAGACATAATTACACACACAAAAAAATCCCCCATATTTCCCTCCAACACCACCCACCCACCCTGGGCCTGTGGGCAGACGTCCGAGTCCGAAATAATAAAATCGTTTCATATGTTGTTTATCTCTCATACATACCTGTATTATTTGTTAGATATAATGGTTTTCATTTTCATTCCAAAATAAAAGTAAAGTATGATCGATTGCTGGAGGTGCTGAACATTGAACAACAACACCACCCACCACAAAAATCTCGATTCATATTCGAAGTCTAGGGCACCCTGCAATGCACAGTAGCTTAAGTTTCAACTATGTCCAACCAGTATTGTGAATCTGGGTAATCAATATAAATATTTTGATGAATTGGGCTATTGGTGTTAGTTACGTATACAGGAGGATTAAGATCTGACATTTACAGTTACTGCCATTTATAATAAGTAAACTTGTTTTTCATACTCTCGAAATTTATATTTAACTAAAAGTGATATGATTATGATATCTGGAGCGCAGATTTTATAAGTAATATATTTGTGTATATATCTTTCGTATATCACGTATATATTATGAAAATTATGTATAGCTGACTTATAGGTCCATTGGACCGGGTGTAATATCCATGTTATATATTTGAATACTGTGTTGATACTTGTACACATGTCACAATAATAGGTCCATTGGACCGGGTGTAATATCAGTGTTGTGTATCAATACTGTGTTGATACTCGTACACATGTATAGGTGACTTATATCAATACTGTGTTGATACTCGTACACATGTATAGGTGACTTATATCAATACTGTGTTGATACTCGTACACATGTCACAATAATAAACAATGTACTCGCTTACTTATACTTTAATTTAACAGTCGAAGGAAGTTGTCCCGACGGATATTGTCGGCATTCCAATGGGTGCTATCTTGTCGTCGGTCTTAACGTCTCGTGGATTGATGCACGGGTAATATGCTTTCTTTTTTATACTTTGACGAAAGTAAATAATAATAATAGTAATAATAATAATAATACTGATAATTGACAACAGTAATAATAATAATAAGTATATTAAAGGATACAGCCTGGCGGGAATTTATCCTTGTCCTGTTTAGTTGGGATGAAACTATATTAAGAGTAAGATTTCATGCTCCCATGTACCTGGTTTTAACTCCAGAGACCTTTTTTGGCACTAACCGTTCCATGGCGGTACCCCTGTAGTCCAACCTTTTATGTTTGTGATACCCCATGCTTTATTTCTATTCATCCCTGTTATTGCTGTATATTACATTTCTGCCTGTGATTCTGAGGGAATTAAAAGTTGTAATTCATAAGGGAAATAAATTCCTAGGGAAATTATAAGATTTTGCCGGAACTACTTTTTTACATTGTTGTGACAGTTGTGGTGTGTTCTTGCGCGAAGTTCGAAAGTAAGGCAAAGTAGACTCCTAGTGAAGCCAGAAATATTTATTGAATTAAAGGCACATTCTTGTAAATAAAGTAATATATAAGTTAATCAACACTGATTTCGTATTATGGGATATAATTCCCGAGACCAGTTCACATATCTAGTAAAAAAACGAGTGCCATCTTTACAAGGTACTTACCGATAATATCAATATGTGCACATCAATTCGGCGTCAAAATCGACCCTGTATTACCTTGTATTACGACCCCTTTTCCGTCAAATTTTACGGTAACATATATTGTGTGTCTATTTTCAACGAACACACGACTTTCAAATCTACAGGATGCTTACCTATGATGTCGATCTTGTATAGCTATACGCCCCTTTTTTCGTCAATTTTTAATTTAACATATCTTGTGTATCTATCTCATTCCACAGTTTTCAATCGATTGTTTAAAAGTTTTATATGGTGCTAACGTATAATGGCCAGATTAGCAAATCGATTCAGCGTCAAAATCGACCATGTATTACCTGAGTTATGGTCCTTTTTTCGTCCAATTTTTAAATTGTTCGCTGATTGTTTTCAGTGGGGACATCCGTGTCCCATGGACACATTCCTAATATAAATATTCCTTTCACTTTTATTGATATTGTAGATTGTGATTATTTTTATTGTTTGAATCACACAAACAGGCTACCACTATATACAATAATACGAATATATCAGGAGCGGATAGATGTTTGAAATTGAGGGTTCGAAAACCCTTATATCAAAATGACTATATCGATCGATTGGTGTACATATATGTTTTACTTTTTTGGTTATGACGGTTAGAACATGTTTGAGCCCCCTCATCCCCTAATAATACTTCATAAGCCCCCCTCCCCCACCCCCCACCCTCCATCCCACATCCATTAATACCACTTCATAACACCATATGACGGAGGTTATAATAGAAATCGACATTACATATATTTCCAGAGCTATTGTACCGTACTGGGTGGGGGAGACTTCTGTCTGTTACATCATCCACGGCACAAACAGCTGTAGAAGGCGCCTTAAGGAAGCTGAACGGTAAGCTGCTCGTACTTTTAAAGGCGGTTCCCCTGTCCCCCCCCCCCCCACCCCCACATTAATACCACTTCATAACACCACATGACGAAGGTTATAATAGAATTCGACATGACATATATTTCCAGAACTTATATTTCCAGAACTATTGTACTGTACTGGGAGGGACACTTCTGTCTGTTACATCATCTACGGCACAAACGGCTGTAGATGGCGCCTTAAGGAAGCTGAAAGGTAAGCTGCACGTACTTTTAAAGGCGGTTCTTGCTGACTTCTCTGTAATAGTTTTTATAAATACCCTTGGTTAAATAAATGTGTTTCATGAAGCACGCAATACTTACATTAACACAATGTTTGGAAAAATAACTAGAGACCCAGTCAAGGGTAGTAGTGATCACTTTCTTATAGTGCAGCTGGGTCAAATGTTTTAGGCGTAGGTTCTACCTAGGCCTATTGCTATCATCGTCATTTTCAAAATGGCGATATCCCATTATAGTGAAGCCCCATCTAGCGACACATTTGAGATAGTGCTGTGCAGAACTTGTCTAGATCATCTGCGACGCTTGCTTGTTTTCAAGACTAGTGCAGTAAAGGTCGCGATTATTTCTATGCTGGCTTCCCGCAATACATAATTGGCATAAAACAGCGTATTGTACAAACGGCCAATCAGCATGCTTGATAACCATTTCACGAGTGGCATGTATCGATTTAAAACTTGGTATGCAGAGCTACAGATAAACAGGTTAAATACCCAATTAAAAATGTCAAAATACCCAATTAAAACCAAAAGTATGGGCACCCATAAAGTAATCGAAATTGTAAAATAATAAAACAACCAATGTAAATTGAGCAATGCTGGGTTGTTGAAGGACTACCCAGTCACCTTTCATAAAGCTTATTATAAAACAAGTTTATTTGATGAGTTACATTTTGTATAATGCTATACAATATTAGTAGAATTCTACCCCAAAACAATGTCACATAATGTTATTGTTTTATTTTACTCAGTTGAATTCATGAAACATCCATTTAAATATATACTAATGGGTAAATACCCAACTAATCAAAATGCTCATCTGTAGCTCTGTTGTATGTTGTTGTATCTGGCACACTACTTGTTATATTACGTTTTCTCCTTCAATTTAGTTCACCAATAAAGCGACTAGACATTAAAAATCGAGAATCTACCCTAACAAGGATTGCTTGCAGTTTACAATTTATTCCACATTTGATAATAGTGTCATACTAAAACTGTTGGCAGGCTTCTTCACATAAATGGCATAACTTTGTTTTAAATACAAATATAGCAAAACAAATGCAATGCATTCTGCTTCTTTCACGCCCCTTCAACAAGACAAAGGATCTAGACAGTAAATCTTCTTTGACCAACCTACACTTATTTCAGCTTGATATCTCTCAGCATTTCATTAATTATACAAACAGTGTTTGCATTCCTATCAGTTCACAGGCCCACAGTCATGTTTATTTACTTATCGGCAGCCTTTTTATGCTTTCATTAAACCTTGATGGTTACTTTTGCAACGTAACGGTCTGTTGTAATCGCACATAGTAGCGGTGAACGTTTTCTTTGATATTTCACTCGTAATATTTCACTGGTGTAATGCACTCGCTAACAAACAGGAATCCCTTAATTATATATTCATATAAGTCTACACATAATGGTTTGTCACTGGACAACTTAAGACAGAATGTCAAACAAGTTTCAAAAAGAAAAACGCCGAGCTTAGCTAGACTTTAATCAACACAATACTTAGTTCTCTACTGATGCGTGCTTAACGCACGTACTTATGATCATAGAACTTAGCACTTATTACAAAATCGACGATATATAAGTTATTACAAGATGGAACAAGGTCTAACAATGTTAAGTATTTAACTCTGATAGTGAGAAATGAGGAATAATGTGGTAAGGCGTGTACTTGAAACCCCTTGTATTCCACCGCGTGTGTCTTCATATTTTGAAGCCCCTTTTCCTTAATATAATTGTGTAAACACATTTTCCTATGCTACTTACTCTCGGCAGCTATTTTACGTTTACATAAGAATGTAACACTACGGCCTGGCCATTATACTTAACCTAATAACAGTTTATAAATGTAACACAATTAGAGTTAAGTACACCCCTGTTAATCTGTATCATAACTGATCATGCAATGGGAGTTTCCTAATACTGTCAGTTAGTTGTTGGTTAATCATTTGAACACCTGTTATTGTTTACCTGCTTTAAACTTAGTTTCTCTGGAAGTTTCTAGAAAACTTTGAATTCTGGGAGTGATTAAGTATTGCCATATGAGTGGAGACCATTCGCCGAGAGGTGTTGTGGGTAATGTATGCATACAACGATGTAATCACCATGGCGTTAACCTGTAGCTACATAGGTCGATGTCCATATGTGGGGCATCACTAACTGCCGAAAGGTAGTCTGGGGGAATCTTCTAATATAATACTGAGCGCACGGAAAGACTAGGATAGTAGAGAGTCGGTTTCAAGAGTTAGGTGGTCGTGTATCCACAAGATGGATCCCCGCAGTCTAAGGCAGGGTGTGGGATAAGTTTTACTATACTATGGAAGCTAGTATTGTAGGGCAGTTGTTCAGCGTTACATAATAATTTGAGGATTTGGACATTTGAACGTTTCTAAATACTATTATACTTTGTGAGCCTATGACATTTAATAATAGGGACTATTTAAGTAGTTATTTATTTACAATGATCATACTTCATGACGTAAAGTAAATGTAATTTATTACTGTTCATTACATTCCTTATCACTATAGTATCCTTAAACAATATTCGGTTATTACTGGAAATGCAGTTTTGGTAAAAATATGTGATATAATTTGGATACCCTGCTATATGTTAGATGTTGTTCTTCAATCCGTCGCATCACATTGTTTTGCCATGATGTACGATCCTCTATTTCGAAGTCAAACTGATCGTTATATGCAAGTTCATGGTCTGAAAATGTGTGTTACTTGCCTCATTATTTTCCAAAAGGTACCATATCTCCTGGAATCTTTTGGCTTGACTTTACCGATATTCTTAATCCACGAGATTGGCGAACAATGAGTGACAAACAAGCTCTAACCTACGGGAATTGGAACATTCAGTTCTCGTACAACGGTACTATAAGCGAGAACTGCGTACAAATGAATGAGTCACAGGACTATACATGGACAGCCGTCAGTTGCTCGGAGAAACAGAATTTCGTCTGCTACTCGACCGGGTAAGTACAGAAATTAGAAACGGTTCTCCATATCGTCAAACACTTGCGGAAGATCAAATTTGTTCTCGGAAATTCAGAAATCTTCGCTGCAGTGATGTCATACAAAACAATCGTGTATTGTTGCTGGTGTCCATCCAAAGTTATTGCTGCTGTCCAGCCACCACATGTCCTTGTATTGTAGATTCCTGATTGCTGCATCACTTAGAAGGAATTCTAGCCAGTGGACGGTTTATATGGGTTTTCTAGACAAAACGTGTAGTTTCATTTACAGTGTTTGAATAGTTTCATGGTAGCAGAACATTTGATATTTAAATTACAAATACAATGCCAATACACAGTTTTGATATAAATAATCCAACCATTCAGGTGTTGATTGATTGATTGATTGATTGATTGATTGATTGATTGATTGATTTATTGATTGATTGATTGATTGATTGATTGATTGATTGATTGATTGATTGATTGATTGATTGTAGCTGAACATTGGATATTTAAATTATAAATAATACCAATACACTGTTTTGATATAAAATAACTCAATCAATTAGGTGTTGATTGATTGGACAATTGATTGATTGATTGATTGATTGATTGATTGATTGATTGATTGATTGATTGATTGATTGATTGATTGATTGATTGTAACTCAACATTCGATATTTAAATTATAAATAATACCAGTACACTGTTTTGATATAAAATAACCCAATTATTCAGGTGTTGATTGATTGATTGATTGATTGATTGATTGATTGATTGATTGATTGATGATTGATTGATTGATTGATTGATTGATTGATTGATTGATTGATTGATTGATTGTAGCTGAATATTTAATATTCAAATTATAAATAATGCCAATACACTGTTTTGATATTAAATAACCCAATCAGTCAGGTGTTGATTGATTGGTTGATTGGTTTGATTAATAGGTTGATCGAATGATAGATTGATTGATTGACTGATTTTTTATTGATTGACTAATGCATTTTTGTGTTATTTTCAGAACACCACGAGTCCGGAAATATGATAGCTACCGCGGTCGTTATTACTACGATGACGACGACACAGACGACGTCCAGTGTTAATAGTGTGCATGCGGAAATTTAAAATTAAGTTAAAATTAGATTTTATATTTCGGCAATTAACAATACTACCATTATATGTTGTTTTTTGTTGTTGTTGTTTTTTTGTGTTTTTTTCTTGCACTATTAAAGCAAAGATTAAATGACAATTTTGTTCAGAATTGGCATAGTCGATTAGAAAACTCCACTAGAGCAGTTTTTTATATGAACATTGCAAAGTTTCAGTTTCAATCATATCTAGATAATATAAATGTTTTCAAAATGTGTCAAGCACTAACCAAATTACGGGTGTCATCTCATAGACTGCAAATTGAAGCCGGTAGGTGGGTTAAACCAAATAGAATTCCTGTAAACGATAGAATATGTGTATTTTGTAATAAACTTGAAGATGAATTTCATTTTGTGTTGGAATGCCAAACATACATAATGTTAAGGAAGCAATATATTCCTAAATATTGTTATAAGAGACCAAATATGATCAAGTTTCTGGAATTACTAAACTCACAAAATAAGATATATATTCGCAAACTGTGTACCTTTGTTTTAAAAGCATTTAAGTTACGAAACGAAACACTATACAGAAATTAGCTATTTCTAAATATAATGTATGTAATATATGTGTTAAAGAAATTGTGATGAATTGTAATTTATTTATGCAAGGAACTGTTATATAAACGCCTTCTCATTGTATCAGTTCAGTTAAGATAAACTGCATATTTGGACATGTATTGTTTGTAATAACTACACTGTTGCCATGCTTTGTAATTGTATTTTGTATCCTCATGGGCTTTTAAGCCTATTGGAAATTGGAAATAAAGATCTATCTATCTATCTATGTTTTGTAATGTTAAGTAATTTAAACCGACAAAGATATCAAGCATATATTCATGATACACATTTAAGTGAATTTTAACATAATAAAAGAATATTGATTGATTACATATTCTAAGACCCGATGACTTGCTTTTACTGGCGTGCACTGAATAGAAGTGATTTTCATCATCCCTGTATTGTTTCAGGTGTAACTTGAGTAGTGGCAAATAACAAAAAAAAAATGGAGTGTAAAATATAATTTGTAGTAGTTTGGCAGTTCTGCAGGTGAAAAGGTTCAGACCAAATTTTATCTAGATGTAAATAAAGAGGGGGCCTGGATTGTCCATTCCTGCTGGCGCCAAATAACCTTTTTGTGTTGGTGCGCCGTATAAACCCAATTCAGTTAAATTCAGTTATATTCAATTATCAGCATTACGTGATAATGATGGATAATAATGCGTGCTTGCATCACTACTTAAATACTTGTTGTCGGGGTATGGAAACTCAAAGTTCATCGACACGGATACGATAAACGAGTTCCCGGTGAGTGAATAATAATATAGAATTCATTTTAAACTAACCATTGCATGAGTGAAACTAAGAGTAGAATATCAAGAACATAACATTACATATTGATTATTGATATGATGCACGGCATACCTTCTTTTACATTCAGCTTAAAGCAAAATACGCTATACTTAAATTGCTACTAACTCATGAATATGAAGAATTCACAGTGAAGTAGTTGCAATTCGACGAACATCCGAGAAATAGTTATATAAGCAAGATATCGATGCGTAAAATATCACATTTTATTTTATGCTTAGCAGTGAAATAGTGGATTTTTAGCAATGAAATAAAAGGATTATTTCATACGTGTTCAGATGTGTTACGTTCTTTTGCATCTAATGACTACATTAGAAAGTAGTGTGTTCGAGTACTGAAAGAAGCATACATTTTTGTCTGTAAATCATAATGCTACCTATGTACAGGTACGACGTGCATTGCTCGATTTCTATAAAGTAAATTATATCCTGCATTAAATTTGATCGCTTAAATACCCGCTTTTGTCATAAAGTTACATATAAAAACACACCTAAAAAGAAAGAGATTTAAATACAGAGTATATAGCTTTAAGACTAAGTAAAACTTGTATGCTTAAAGTTAAGAGATAAACGGTTCTTATTTGGTTGCTTTATCTTGTTTGACATTTTCAATAAAACAGGGTGTTTTACTTACATAACGTAATTAAGACAAGCCAATTTCCAACTATCTCATATAATGAGTGTTATCATGTATTACAACGCTATATGTCGTAAACCAGATATTTAGGTTATCAAATGTTATCAAGAACTCTCGTCTTTAATGCAATCATATTAAAACTCGATTCGCAAATGTTCGACGCTTAAGCGCTTTTGAACGCCGGTAGTGAATGACATATTTTCATAGAGCGCGTGAATTTGTTTGAGGAGCTGTAGGACCATATTTTTCCCAGATCACATTTTTCACACGTGTGAAGAATAGGATCCTATTCGTCACAGATGTGAAGAATGGGATCTCATTTTTCACACAACACAGTCACATATTTCACATTTCCTGTGAAATTTGTGATCGATGAAGGTTTTTTTGTATGACATTAAATCGCATTCTTCACATTTCAATATTAATGTGCAATTTTACCAAAAATGTGCAATTTTACATCTGAATCGCATTTTTCACATATTGCTGGGTTATGAACTCCGAAATGTGTTTACCGTAAATCGTATGCTATTAGGTTCGTTTCCATAGAAACTGATCCATCAAAAAGGGTTAACGTATATTAACTTGCGAAACCTTTGTGGGAGTTGTTGCGGTAGCGCAGTTGGTAGCGTGGTCGAATTTGTTGTTGCTAGCCGCTGTCGCTAAATTGACATGTATGTTTACAAACTAAATTGTAATTTATGTTCACTATGGTATGGTATATGTTCGTGTGTTAGCATTTCGTGTCTGGGCTGTATCTTTGTAACGAAATGAGGAATTTTAAGATAACTTGGCACAACTATTCACATGAAGAAGATGTGCAGAGCGCATGCTTTGACCGCCTCGGGTCAATGTCAAGGTCACATATTGATGTTAAAAGACATTTGATTATATTTCGTGTCCGCTCCATATCTCCTAAATCCCTGAAGGATTTTCATGAAACGCATGTATGTCCATCATCTCATCGCGGCGTGGCCGAGTGGTTAGCGCGTTGGACTTGCGATCGGAGGGTCATAAGTTTGAACCCCTATCGGAACACGTCCATGATAAAACTGGTCGGAAGCAAAGGAAATAATTAAATAATTATTCTATACATGTATATCAAACAATTATCACTATAACAGAAACCAAAATCCCTGTTGTAGGAGCCAAATTACGGGTCTCATTCCGTACTCAAGAGCACATTTGTAAGAATGGTCGTAGGCAAAACATGTTATCCTCTATAAATATAGACATTTATTATTATCGAGAAAACGAGCAGAACCCATGTTTCAGGCGCGTCGGCTCAAGGTCACGGTCACGGTTGAAGGTCAAATATCAGGATTTGGCTAATATTTCGTGTCCGCTCCTAAACACCTTGGAGAATTTTCATAAAACAATATTCAAATCTTCGCCTCATCGAGGCGACGTGCAGAACCCACGTTACAGGTGAGTCAGATCAAGTTAAAGGTTGCGGTTGCAGGTCAAAGATTCGAGCCCAGGATTTCGTCTCCGATCCATATCTCCTAAACCACTTGTAGAATTTTCATGAAACTTGGTTCAAATCTTCACGTCATCATGCATGAGACAGTTATGGAGCAGACACGTGAAAACGGACCAACAGGACAGACTCATGGAATCGAGCAATCCTACATGTTTTACCGCATAGTTTAGCCAAGATGTCCCTATTTAAAGCGGTCACATTGGCCAACAAGGAAAGAGATGTTGCTATACATGTATCAAGTACAATATATGTTTGTAAACATACATGTCCCTACAACAACAGGTATACACAGTTTGAGAATCACAGCACAATCGTTCTTAAGTGATAGAAAATGTATTCTTGGCCAAGGTCATCTTGATATTGACCTAATGATCTCATTATTAAAAAGGGTTATCTAATGGCCATGTCCAAACTGCATACCACAATTACGGATCATAGGCGCATCTGTTCTTGAGTTATTGATTTGTCCCAGGTGAATCGATCTTGAACTTTGACCTACTATTTGACCTCAAAATCAGTAGGATCAACTACTGGTCAAAATTAACCTCCATACCAAGTTTAAGGAGCGTAGACCAAACCATTCTCTATCGTTCCATTGTTCAGTCACCGCGACCTTGACATTTGACTTCAAAATCAATACGCGTGACCAACGCGCATACCAAATTAAGGGTACTATGCCTAACTGTCCTCAAGTTATTATACATTTCTACAAACCGCATACGGAAGAATCTTCCGCAAATCGAAATCGACTGAAACAAGAGGCCCAAAAGCGCCTGCGGACGCTCTAATGGCTCAAGATAAAGTTTATGTATAAGGGACTATCAGTCTTTCAAAAATCATTCAACCAGAACATGGCAATGACAGGTGCAACTAGGCTTAGTACTGATCATTCTCGCCAAGATTCGCTGAAATCTGGCAAAGAGTTGAGAAGAGACTAATCTGGACAAAGTTTGTGTATTAAAACATTTAAAGGGTCACAACTCTGCCAAACATCATTCAACCAATATATGATGATGATATGCACAACTAGCCTTGATACTGATCATCCTTGTCAAGTTTCGTCTATATCCAGCCAGGGGTTCAGGAGAACTAGCCCGGAAAATCATTGTGGTATCAAAATCATTTAAAGGGCCATAACTCTGCCAAATATCTGTAAACCGGAACTTGACGATGACATGCACAACTAGGCTTGGTGCTGATCATCCCTGCAAAGTTTCATTGAAATCTGGCGAGGGTTTTAGGAGAAGTAGATCAGACAAAGTTTGTGTATTAAAACCTTTAAAGGGCCATAATTCTGCTAAAAAATTATTCAACCGGAATACGGCAATGATTTGCACAACTAGACATGGAATTGATCATCCCAAAAAAGCTTCGTTTAAATCCGGCCAGGGGTTCAGGAGAACTAGTCAGAACAAAGTGTGTGTATTAAAACCTTTAAAGGGCTATAACTCCGCCAAAATCATTCAACTGGAACACGGTGACTATGTACAACTAGGCTTGGTACTGATCATCTCTGCAAAGTTTCAATGAAATCCGGCCAAATGAAGGCCCTTTCGTCTTAATGAGGCCAAGATATAGCATATTTCAGAAAATCAAGGGCCATGACTTCGATGTTAATGGTCCAATC